>MJUT01000713.1:258380-295977 GCA_002080005.1 Gigantidas platifrons
GGGGAGGGGTAATTTTGTTTTCAAGTATCGATTTTGCCTCTGTTTCTACGTTTTTTCTATTAAACTTTTGAAGTGTTGTGACGGTGTTGTTTTTCATTTTATTCATTAAATGGTGAAACAATAGTAAGCATTGTGGGCTTTTAAAAATAATGTGTCTTCTATTTATGAATGATATTTGTCTGCTAAACAATACTTTTTCACTGACAATCCTTTTGTAGTTTCAATGTCGTCTTATTATTCAATTGATTAATTTTTTTTTTCGCTAATTCATATTCTCTACTTGACAACATTTGTTTTTCCAAATCAATCACTTAAATGATTTGGATTTCCACTGAGACGATTAACTCAAAACAGCGATTCATTTTTACTGTCATTAGAAATTAAATAAAACAAATCTACAACAATAATAAAAATAGAAAAGAAATAAACGTATTAACCTCTTTACACTTGCAGGAATATTATATCATTGTAATATCCTTGTACTGTATGTACCCATAACTCTTAGTCTCACGAAGAGGTTTTATTGAATCATTCAATTGTCTACTCAGATTAAGTGTATTGGTATATATATCATTCATGATGTATTAACGAAATTGATATACAATTTGAAAGCTCAATCTGGCATATATATAAACTTCACAAAAGAAATTTACAGATTTACCCATTTTTAAATCTAATAAAATCCTATTGGTTTTTTTTCTTCATTTAGATGGGAAATTGACTCTAGTCATCAATAACATGACATACTGACAAATAAAAAATCTGAAATAGCTGGATGTGACACCATATATAAGACGAGTTTGAAGATACCAAAGGGGTAATCTGAATCCGTATATCGAAGAAGGATAGACAACACAATGGACAAAAGAAAAAGTGCAAAAGGACAACCAACGATCTACAAAACATACACATAAAACTAAAGATCGAGTACCACGAACGCCACTGAAGACCGGGTGTGAACTCAGGTGCTCCGGAAGGGTAAGCAATTCCTGCTACATTTGTTTCTAACAAAAAAAAACAATTATGCTGGTTTTTGATATAAGTATTTCGTCAAATTGTTTGACAATGGGACCGAATTATGTCATTATCCTTATTGATTTGTATTTATACTACTATGAATCTCAATCGATGGCTAAGCTTTAAAAATGCCATTCTAAGCATTCAATGATGAGTTTTCTACTTCGATTTACGGCTTCTGATTACCCCTTTGGTATCTTAGATTTACGGCTTCTGATTACCCCTTTGGTATCTTAGATTTACGGCTTCTGATTACCCCTTTGGTATCTTAGATTTACGGCTTCTGATTACCCCTTTGGTATCTTCAGACTTTTCTTGTTCAACTATTACTGTTCCCATTACTTTTAAAACCTATTTAATCATCTGTATACTCACTTGGCATAGTACACAAAGACAAATTAAATTATTCTTTACTCACAAGATAAATATGAGGTTAATGTCCAGCTGATATAGCAGTCACTGAAACTATACATGCTCTATTAGTGTGGTTAGGTTTATGGTGTGTAGCGTCACTTTCAATAATGTGTCAGCTATATCTTGGCGGTCAGTTTTAATGGTGGGGGAACCAGAGTACCCGGAGAAAGTTTATCACATAATGTTGTATCGAGTACACCTCGTCTAATCGGGATTCGAACTCACAACGTTAGTGGCGATAATCACTGATTTCAGAGGTAGTTATATATCCAACTACCATGCGATCACGATCACGACGGCCACTCCATTGGGTTGGTATTTAAATGGAAACAAAAGACTCAAAATATATATCGGAGAATATAGTCAAACGGTACATTTTACATAAGTATGCTATCTAATAGAAAAGCAGCAAATGAAAACGAGCAATCTAATACCCTTGATATCTTTTTAATCAAACAGTGCATATTTGTATTAGAATCTTAAAGATTCTTTTGACTAAAATTCAAAACATTTTCTTGTGTCATATCCTATGACTACATAGACAATTAAATAAAACATTGAAGGGGCATGTGTCTTTCAGGTCCTTTATCGACATATCTATTTCTATTTGATTGAGAATTATCATGTGTCACCAAAGACATCTCACACATACAAATAATGTATCCTGGTTTTCTCCTTATGTAATATCACACTGATTCATCTCTCTACTATTTCAAATTATTTTCCAATATCAGATTATCCTGGGCAAAATATATTCCGACAAAACTAAAGCAACCTGTATTTGCTGACGACAAAGGCTCACTTATGCTATGCTTATGCGTGTAAAATTTGATATAAGGACTACATACATTGCCAATCGTAGCAAAATCCATATATTATTCCTTTACCTATGACATGTGATTAAATTGATTTCCATTTCAGTTGATGTTCGTGTCATTTAACACTAACACGAAGGGGTGTCACTAAAGAAGCAGGAACTGCCTACCCTTCCGGAGCACCTGAGTTCACCCCGCGATTCAAAGCGGTTAATATTGTTCAATCTTTAGCTTTCTGTGTAGTGTGTGTAGATCATTGATTGTCTGTTGGCCGTTGTATTGTATTCTCTATGTAAATCAAATCAGGATATATGTTCGAAGCATCTGATTTCACACAGGAATTTAGTCCGATTTCTTATGTAGTAAATAGGGTCATCTTTCCTTTCCAACCGCCTCGATGTTGTAATGGTTACCGTGTTCGCTTCCAATGCGATAGATCGTGGGTATTATCAGCGTTCGGGTCAACCTAAGGATATTGAAATGGGTATATTTTGCTTTTCTGTTATGCACACAGATAACGATTGCTTAGCACGGAGTCACGATGATATGCCTGGGTGGAGCATGGACGGCTAGCACTTGAAAATCGAAATAAATATTTTGGTCTAGCACAGAAAGATATCGTCATTTCCTCATCATAAAATAACTTGATCTCGCTATGATATAGTTGAGAAAAAATGCTAACTTGTAATTGCGACGGTCTGTCACACTGTTAATGAACATGCATTCTTTTAATGATACCATAGACACACATATTTTATGACTCCATTTTTAGTTATATTTATCGAGTCTATCTACCAGGAAGACTAAAAGGAAAATCTTACGTTTTATGAAGTATAATTCAATGACTAAATACTTAATGATTTTAACTATTTGTTAAATTTGATGGTGTTTGTGATTATTTAATGTACTGTTGCAAAGACCTGATTATTGCCAGTGTTAAAAACAAGCTTTATTGTCATAAATGATATCTGCTGATATCTAACGTTAAACAAGTAATTGTCACATACGATTCCTTTGGTGTCCTTTGCGGTTCAAAGAGACTTTGCTTTTTATATCGATTCATACGGGAAATGAAAATTGCTTTGATGAAAAATAATCATTCTTCTTAGCTCAATGATTGTCTACATACGTCTAAATATGACTATTTCCTGTCTAACGTTTTGATTATAGAGTCTGTAGGGGATTTCAGGTTTAAATATGGCACACAATGGAATTAACACTATCGAATTTCAGCACTTTTGTACTTTACACATTTCATTACATTGTGTGTTTTTTCAACAACATAGAGGGTTAAATATATGCGGTACCCATGGCAATATTGTCGTGGGATCGGATCTCAAATTGGATTTAGATGAAATATTTAGCTTCCAAAAGAGTTGAAATGAAAACAAACGTAACTCTAATTTTTGCAATGTCTTGGCAGATGAACTCTTGTTAGGTTACAGATTACTGGTGTTGACGCCAGTTGAACTCTTGTTAGTTTACAGATTACTGGTGTTGACGCCAATTGAACTCTTGTTAGTTTACAGATTACTGGTGTTGACGCCAGTTGAACTCTTGTTAGGTTACAGATTACTGGTGTTGACGCCAATTGAACTCTTGTTAGGTTACAGATTACTGGTGTTGACGCCAATTGAACTCTTGTTAGGTTACAGATTACTGGTGTTGACGCCAATTGAACTCTTGTTAGGTTACAGATTACTGGTGTTGACGCTACAAAGTGTAAGATATATGGTGGTCGTCCCTTTGAAATGGAAACACTCGGAAAGAGCCACCGACAATTCACTGACACAGTACTACTCCACTGGGTACACCTGCCACTGTCCAGAATCATTGTAACAACTTCACTGGTGATAAGCATTGATTGAGTCGGTAGGTAGATGTTGCGTACCACCACGGATACAATAGCCCCTTTAATTGAGCAGGGAGGCTTTCCATAGCAATTCATTCTCACAGTAGTTCTCAAATCAAACAGAGTACATCCAACTGTCTTCTTCCGAAATTGTGCAGTTTGACAAATACCATTTCCTGCACAGAGATACTGTAAATTGACGAATAATGTCTTCTCTTCCGACGTTCTGTGGTTAAAGCGAAATACGCCTCATATTAAGAGGTTCTACAGATTGACGAATAACGTCTCCTACACAAATGCACTGCAGTTTGACGAAAAACGGCTCATATAGAGAAGTTATGCAGTTGCACGAAAAAGTCTCCTCGTCAGAAGTTATGCGGAGGGTTGACGAATAATATCACTTCTTTAGAGAGTATGATGTTTGATAACTAACACCTCATTGACAGATTTCAACGTTACAAGAACAAAACGTTTGCAACGTTAAGCCTACAGATATCTGAGATTTGTGGGATAACGCCTTTATCACTAATACAGAGATTCCAAGTTTGAAAGATACCATTTGTTAAGAGAATCTCGGGTATGGCAGATTAAATCTTCTTAGAATATTAAATGACTGTAATAAATGAAATTACTTTCAGAGATAACAAGGTCCTATGATGTAATTGACGAGACATTATCGCGCACACGATTTTAAATTGAAGGATGAACATGTTGAACATTACTGTTAATTCCTTGAAATATATATTGATGGATGATTTGCATTTACTGTTTAATAAATCATTGTATGTACAATTAATCTGAACAAAACTGATCACGTGTAATTTAATCTGATTAAAGTCAGATCTCTTACTTGCTCTCATTTTTATGACATGTCGCGGCGTATGAGATATGAGGAAAACCCATTTCAGGTCAGATGCGAATGACCCAAAGTACAATCGAATGAACATGATAGGGAAGCTATGAAAGTGCTCTTAAACTTATTTACATAATACGAGCAACTCAATTGGCAGAAAAGGGACATAATCATATCTCTCATATCGTTATAAATGCATGAGACCCATAATTTAGTTTCCTAAGGTCTCACACCATGCGACAAATCAGTAAAGGGAAGTAATTTGGAGATATGATTTTAATCAATTTGCATGTAACTGTATTTATTTAAGAAATAATTCATGGAAGCTAGAGTTTGTATACAGTTTTAACATGGGTAACATTATTTTCGTAATTTTTTTATCCCGAGCGATAGCGAGGGATAAAATGCAACGAAAATAATGTTACCAATGTTAAAACGTGATGCAAACTCTGACTTCCATGAATTATTTCGATTCTAGTAGGAAAAATCTAACTTATTTTTTGAAGTGGATGTCAGTAATGGAAATGCATTTCATAACAAAATTCACTAACCTTCATGTTTACAGTTGTTTTTCTTTTATGTATAAATAGACTGTGATGCTATGAAGTTACTGATATTTTCCAATTTAATGGCATTTTGAATTTTGCAACTTAAACCAATAAAATGCTCACAAAATCGTAAAATAAATCGGTAACCATGTGTTTTAATGTCATCAGCGTTCCTTGTAAATGACTTCACCGGAAGATGCTAAATTTCAAAAGTCAAAGTCCATTGATGGTTGTTTTAAGTATTTATTCCGGAAAAATATAGGTAAAAACAATACATGCATTTTTATGTTTGTTATGCACCACAGTGCTGTATGAATACATAAATTCATTAGGGAATGATGTTTGTAATTTGTTCGTCAATACGCATGAGCGAATTAAAATATATCGTGAGTTTTATCATTGCATTATTTATATAGCCATCGAAGGACGTCATGTTAGAATCTTCATTTAATCTTGCGTTTACATAGTATATTTGTTCAAGATCCAACACTACAGCTATTTATTTTTTGTGATATAGACTAAACATATATATCTAATTTAGTGTGCACGACGCGTTTCTGGTACGGTCAATGTCGACAGTACTTATAAAAGTCTATTGGAGAACGACAACCAAAGGACCTAAACATGATAGCCAAAATCTGCTATGGTCACCAATCCTACAGAGAGAGCACAGTCTTAGTTTTAGCAAAAATGTGGTTATGAACTGTAAATTTCAAATACAAATATATCCAATACACCATGTCAGTACCGAAACACTGACTACTTGGGAAGAATAGTGTGAAATACCTAAAGACCATCAACATGATATTGTTATTTGTATATCGTAATATTGTCTTGTATAATATAAGAGAAGTCAAATTGAAGAGAAATATATCTGAGACTAAAAAAAAAACAAAAACAAAACAAAAACAAAATAAAAAAGCCAACATTAAAATATTGTAAATGAACTAGAGGCTCAGCACTGACCTGAGCCTGTGTCACTCACCTTTCATTCTGCTTTGAGGAAACTTAATACAGAACCTTCCATAGCCTATGGGTGCTTCCCACAAAATTTCGGTTCGTTTTGGCAAATCAGTTTCAGAGAAAAATTTGTTTAGAAATCAAGAAATCTAAAACAAGAATTGCCTGTGGCAGCCATGTTTGTTAATGGATCAAAACGAAATGGCAATCTCTATAGAGGACCTTCCATAGATGCTTCTTACCAAGTTTCATATCATTTGGCAAGGCGGTTTCAGAGGAAAAGTTGTTTTAGAAATCGACCAATAAGAAACAAGAATTGCCTATGACGGCCATGTTTGTTAACCGATCAAAACGGAATGAGCAATTCTCATAGAGGACCTTCCATAGATGCTTCCTACCAAGTTTCGGTCTATTTAGCCAAGCTGTGTCAGAGTCGAAGATTTTTAGAAATCGACCAATCAGAAACAGGAATCGTCTGTGGCGGCCATGTTTGTTCATGGATCGGGACGGAATGAGCAATCTTTATACAGGAAATTCCATAGATGCTTCCTACCAAGTTTCGGATCATTTGGCCATGCAGTTTCAGAGAAGATTTTTAGAAAAAGACCAATCAGAAACAAGAATCGCCCGTGGCGGCCATGTTTGCTAATGGATCGGTACGAAATGAGTACTCTTTATAGAGGATCGCCCATATATGCTTCCTACCAAATTTCGGATTATTTGTTCAAGCGGTTTCAGAGGAGAATAATTTTAAAAATCAGCCAATCAGAAACAAGAATCGCCTATGGTGGCCATGTTTGTTAACGGATCGGGACGAAATGAGTACTCTTTATAGAGGACCGCCTATAGATGTTTCATTCCAAGTTTCGGTTCATTTGGCTTACCGGTTTCAGAGGAGAAGGTTTTTAAAAATGGGCCAATCAGAAACAAGAATTGCCTGTGGCGGCCATGCTTGTTAATGGATCGGAACAAAATGAGCAACCTTTATAGAGGACCTTCCATAGATGCTTCCTACCAAGTTTCAGTTCATTTAGCTGAGGGGTTTCAGAGGAAAAGATTAAAATGTGAAAAGTTAACGGACGACGGACGACAGACGACGGACGACGGACGTAAAAAAAATAATATCATTGTTAAAATTTATGAAAAAACATATAACCATGGTAAAACAAAAATCAAATAATCATTTCCTTGAATTATTTTGAAAGCTGAAATAAAGTTGAGAAAGATTTAACATTTTAGAATTTGTTTTGAAGCGTTCATTTTCAGCTGTTACAAATATCATGCACAAAAAAATCCGTGAAATGCATAAGTAAAGATGAACCATACCGTGTTGTCAAGGTATACACACCGACATACTGGATATTAAATGTTTCGTCGTGTTGTCAAGGTATACACACCGACATACTGGATATTAAATGTTTCGTCGTGTTGTCAAGGTATACACACCGACATACTGGATATTAAATGTTTCGTCGTGTTGTCAAGGTATATACACACCGACATACTGGATATTAAATGTTTCGTCGTGTCAAGGTATACACACCGACATACTGGATATTAAAAGTTTCGTCGTGGTCGCGATTGCATGGTAGTTGGATTTAACTCTATCAGTGTAACTATGGATATGCTACTACGGTAGTTCATGAGAACTGCATGTGTTCCCGACTGTCGAGATGCTTTGAATACTTCCTTATGTGATTAAGTTATTTACTTGAGCAGGTGGTTGATTTTCTGTGGGCGAATGCATATCCCGTTTATTCCTTCTTTAAAACGGATCGGCACCATTATATACATTGTAGCTTAAATATTGTCGAAAATGGCTTTAAATTTAACAATAGCGGAAATTGATAGAGATGTATTTTATGTCAAAATGGACACATAATGATAATGCATTTATTATGGTTAATGTAATCATAGCAAATAAATTAAACCCCTGCTTTGAAATAATTGGTAAGAAAATCAGTCATCTGGAAGTCATTTGGAATAAATAATCAATATATGGAGAACGTAATTGACATAAATAATGATGGTTTTACAATGGACCATCATTAATTATGGAGATTATTCTAGAAACACGTCGTGCGCACTAAACTTGATATCTACCTTTTTATTTTTATTAGTTACATTTTATGTTATGATATTAAGACAAATTATATTGTGTATCTAATGATATGACTAAAGCAAAAACAAAAAATCAAAACAAAAAAATCAAAAACAACAATTCATAATCCGAAACATTGGAGGATGTATTTGTGTAGACTCATTGCTACATGTAAACAACAGTTTTATTACAGGAATGGCTTTGTAGTACATTTTTATTTAAATTGGTCTTCATTTAGATACAAAAACAAATAAAGTTAGACCGATTAGAATTGTCTTGATCGTTAATAGTAGATCAACAGCTATAAAACGTAAACTGTCAAATCTGTGAGACATGCTACAAAGTCATTTCACATCCCCCATTATTTTATAACTAGGAGAGGAAGCTAGGTTTTAACATCTAGTAATGGTTATTTTATAGAAACAATATTGATATATATATATAGATGCCATTCCTGGAATAGACAAACCAATTTGTCACAGTTAACAGTTGATTTGTGGTGGCAATCTTTAAATAGAAAATAAATTCATCATTTGAGGAGTCAATTATAGAATTATTTACATCGACATGAAAAATGAATTTAATGTGGTCTTTGGGTCACAAACAATTAAGGACATTATAAGCTAATTGACATAGTTATTTAACCGACAACTATCTCAGAAGATTAATAGGTGCTTTCAACCAGGTAGAATATATATATATATCTTCAGCCTTAAATAATTAACCTATTTATGTGGCAGCCATATCGAAATTCGATTTACGATATCAATTCCAAATCTTAATTTCTTTTTATTTATATCATTTATTTGAACTTTGAAAAGGTAAAATTATGAATATTTCCATTGAATTTCCGATACCGTAGAAGGTAGAAAGTGGCTTTATAACTTCATTATATTGAAGAAACAGATTCACCCCTTAGTGTGGAGGCCATCTTGAATATGAAATGATAAGATTATGCATATTTAATAATTGGTAATAACACAATTTATATTCAACGTTTCAGAGAGTATACATTTGTCCCACAATGATGGGTCTAGGGGATAAAACATATTGTGATTTCTGCTTTGTCTCCAATGACGTAAACCCCATTTCAAAGACCAATTGAATGGCTCGCAAACACACAGACTGGTGCATGCGTTGGTCTACTGATTTACACTAGCAAACAGCTTAGGTGACGAATAATTGGTACATTTGTGGATGGTTCGAACATGTCAATGTCAACAGCATTATTACTTAATAACATGCTACATGAGTATTATATCTGCACATAGTATTTACAAGTGCCAGAACAGACACACATGTATGCTGTTTGAAAGAATGTAATTTTTAAACTACAAGTTTTTGTGTTCTAAGTTTTTAACTCGTTTAGGATTTGTATGCTTAAATATATAATTCAAAGTGGCAAATTAGATACTCATGAATTATTATTGCCAAATAATGTAAAAATATCGTTGTGAGTAAGAATATCAGAGGTCCTAAAAAAAATTACATTTTACACGAGAGAGGGGAACCTTAAGTTTAATAATAATAACATTATGTAGAAACCGTATATTTCAATAATAACGATTATATATCAGTACAAAACATATCCTCTAAATTATGCAATTTCCTGTATTTACATAAATGTACCCTCCATACACGTATATAAAGAGTACATTTGCCCTTGGTGAACATAATTAATAGATAGCATAAGAAAAACGTTCTCGAATAAATGAGTTGTCTTTAAGCAAATTAAATCCAGAATAATTGTTGAAATACAATATTTAATTTGCCCTTGTGATTTATAAGTGCACATTTTTGACATATCCAAACTTATGACTTTTATAGTTAATTGATTTTGTCCTATTTGATGGTTTATATTCGCCTCAGAGCCAGATGCCAAAGTTGGATTAAAACTGAAACTCGTTAATTGAAGTTATCATCCCAACTCTAATCTATGGTAGACCGGAGATTGTCCCACCATTGATCGAGTCTGCTATGAAGTTGACACACACACTTAGAATTCACAGATGTACCGATGACTCGACGCTGTAATAACTGTAGTTATCCTAATTACAATGCCTTGTCAATCATTCAGGAAATGAATAGAATATATTTCATCATTTGGAATAACCTATGACGTGTATATTTTTAACAAGGGTTTATAAATGTCCTAGAAAAATACCGGTTCAATGCGAATATTGTGTTGAATTTGTATATTGGCAGTCAATTTTGAATACGTTTAATGAAACGAATCCGTATAAAATGTTACAATTTGTAATGAAGATAATTAAATCATTTAAATTTTACAGTTCAACGTTCTGTTTGACATGCTGTCGCGTTGGCATTTTCATCACATGAAGTTAAATTAAGGATTTAGAAGATTTGCTTAAACCATTTAGTCTATTTATAGAAATAATTGAGGCTGCTAACGATTTTGTTTGTTTTGTCGGCTAAGAGATATGGCATTTACTATACATTACATGTAGATTGTAGTAATTATGGCCTTGATTCAGCCATGCGATCCTCGCATCAATTGTAATTATAGTTGGAAAAAAACCAAATTGTACCATTTTGGTGTAAGCAAATAGTTACGTTTGCGGTCAAATTGTACAGTCCTTTAATGTATTCAACCAAAATATAAACATGTAGATTGTCGAACAATATGAAATTTATTTGTACGAGCTTTAGTCTCTGGAGAGTGCAAATAAATATTATTTTCCTCGACATGCTACGTGCATTGTACTTATCTTGCAATGTCGCAGTTCCATAGGAAAATATTTTACCCCAAGGACAGAATATTATTACTTTAAAATGTCAGACAGTTAAAACATTTATATTCTTTTTTCTCCTCTTAAATAAGCATTTCAATTGTAAAGTTGTACATCCTATGCATTAATCATAGATGTTGTTTCCGTATGTCACACATTGAGTTGTTGATTTAATTGTTCAAATCAAAGAAATTTCGTCTCGCTTCAAGGCGCTACTATTATTCGGTTCAATTCCGGTATACATTTCCGAATAATATATTTTTGACGAACACGGAACGTTTGTTCAGTATTTGCAAACGGATCAAGGTAAATTTAGTCGTCACATCAATTCAATTTTACTTACTTCCAAGGTTGTAGGAGCGGCAATATCATTGGACGAGCATAGGTAAGCCGAATATTTCTTCTATCACAAAGTAACACTGAAAAACAGGTGAGGAGATGTAATTTATATTACAATGATAACTGCCATTACTCTATATTATTAACCTTCATGTATATATGAATTTAATTACATTTCATATTGATTTTAAAATTAAAATTCTGATGCTGAATATTTGTGTGCATCGTATATTATGACCTCCATATTCAAGTATATTCATTATATTGTTATGTGTATGAGATAACAGAAAATATCAAGGGATCGTCGTGGTTATGATCGTATGGTAGTTGGATTTACAGCTACCTTTACAATCAGTGCCTATCACCACTTAAGTTGTGAGTTCGAACCCCGTTCATGGGGAGGTGTACTCGATACGTCATTGTGTGATAAAGTTTGTCAGTGATTTACGACAGGTCTGTGGTTTTCTCCGGGTACTCCGGTTTCCTCCACCAATAAAACCGACCGCCACCATATAACTGAAATATTGTTGAAAGTGGCGTTAAGCACCATAGCTCTAACTCATAACCCCACATTTGATTCCATGTTAAGAAACGAAAAAATCACATTTCATTATGCATTAAAACTGGTTTATTAAAAAGGCATTGGCGAGATAATAACGTGTACTATAAACGAAAAACCTTAATAGTGTCTGCGGCCATGCACAAACCTACATCCGGACCTAGTCGTTCATCTTGTGGTTAATTTAAATTTTAGTCCTTCGTTTAATATTTAATCAAAACCCTTAAAGTGGGTTAAATATTAAATCTTAACTGTAGGATGAACAAGTGTATAATTGTAACCCTTTATATGATATTTAATAAAAAGACGAAAGAGAACCACAGACGAACAGCCTAGTAATGTATATATGGAATACAATTGAATCATATGAGTATATATATTATGTAATGTAATGTAATAATTTCACTGCTGTACATTTTATACATGTAGCCCATATCTAAGTAATTTGTAGATAATCTTAATCACTGCATGCTTATTAAACAAATCAATATTTGTGGGAACTACAATATGACAATGCTAAATTAACCTATTCTCAACTTAAGATAATAATATCGCCGCTGGTTGTCAGATAATCAGTTGATCTTCAAGCCATCTGTGACTTGCAAAATGACTAGAATGTGTAACTGTGTGCATTTATTTGTATATAAATTATTATATCTTATGCTATGCAAATAAAGTTACGACAGTGCTGGTCAACAATTCCACCAATATCATCAAAACGAACTATCACCTGTCACCTCAAACCATTGAACATAAAAACAAAAAAATATATGACGAACGTTGGAAAATCAGATCCTGTCTTGTCTTTGCACTATGTGTTGCTGACCTGTTGGTTTTTACAGATATTGGTGGATTTTTTTCTCTCATTTTCTATTTTCTCCATACAAATTTATCAAACCATTTAATATGAAATATAATGATTAATTTAATTATGATAATCATAGTCACTTTTAATGGCAAGAGAAAGGCAATTTTTCATTGGCTTAAAAGCAAAATTCTAGTTCTAATCGTTCTTAAAGAAGCTCATTGCTTAAGTGCGGAACTGTTATTGGGGTATTTTTTTTAAAGATAAAAAATAATGCAGGTGTCTGACACATGTTTACATTAAACAGGAAACACGGGTACATATACACTAATATTGTTTTTATCCTGCAATTAAGGTTATGTAGTGTTTTTTTTTTTAATTTAGAAAAGTAAATATTCCTCAAACCTTTCGTGGGCCCCAAAGTAAGTCTTGAAGCTGTATTCGTATATTATACAAAATACAGCACACCTGTATTCGACACATGTTATTTGCTTACTAGAGTGCTCATTGCAGGATAAATATTTTTATCATATACTATTCAAATTAACAATACACAAATATGTTAACTACTAAATTTTAATACTGATTTGGCACAACCAACTTCTGATAATGTTATGTGATAATAATTGTACAATGTATAATCTCATAATTACATGTAGAGGAGATTACAATTTTAAGAAAATATAGATTAAATAGGATGTCCCAAATATTCCGGCACATATAAATATATATAATCTTAGGGAAAGAAAGATTTAATTGATATCTAGCGGGTAAAAGGCCAAATGAAAAACATTTTGCATTGATACTCGTGTATGTTGCATACAGTTATGCTATTATTATTATGAGTAAAAGCGTAGATATATATTTTAATGCGCACAATGTGTTTCCTGGATAATCTTCATCAGGTACGCTCAAAGCCACAAGATTGGAAAGCCAAAGATTAGGAGGAAAATAACGTCAATAAAATCATTATAATAACAGTATTCCAGTGTAGTATTGTTTTATCTTGTTACAAGCATAATGTGTTTCACATTCTTAATATACGATATTTTATTTTTTGGAATCATTTGATTCGTTTGTGTTGCTTAAAATATCAAATACTATTGTCTTGCACGTTCTCTTTCAAAACAAGGGTTCAAAAATCTAGGAATATGAACCAGCAACATATACAGCTATTCCTGCTTCATCCGTAGACCTATATCTAAACATTGACAATGAACAATGATTTCAATTTTCACTTTGTGAACTTTTCATTTATATGTAGCCACATAAAGATCTATATCATATACCTAATTATCAATGGATTATATTGAATGACTGTCGTCCTTGGCTTAATTTGGTTTCACATGTTGTGGTTGTTTTTGTTTTGTGCTTTTGTGTATTTGACGGTTTAATTCGCCATTATGTCATTGTGCCTAAGTGGATATTGTTAAAACATTGTAGAAGTTTTAAGTCTGACACATGTTGTACATTTATTATATATGAGAGAAATGTTATTCACAAAGGCTTAACACTGTAATCAATATTTAAGTCGTTGAAACTCGTTGTATTGCCATATATATATAATTTTTTAATGAGTGTATTGCAGAGATAATGTTTTTGTTTGTTTGTTTTTCTACCATTGTATTGTATGTCCTTTGATTTATAGTATCTGATGACAGTTGTCAGTTAACTGTGACCCTTCTGTTTTACTATCCATGTATATTTTGTCATGATTTCTTTTGAGTTGGATCGTTTCTGTAGATATTTATAAATGTTTGCTAGGTGCATGGATATATAAAGATACGGAGATACGAGGATAGAGATCTAGGATTCCATTAACGGATTTAATGCGCAATAAATTTGATATCTAAGTTTTTATTAACATCGCCAAATTGTTGTGTCTGTTTCAAGTCAAGGTCAAGATTTCTATCGCTTTCCTCCACAGAATCATTTATTTCAAAAGTTTGAGAGTTGACAGGGGAGCCATGCTTTTTGTTGTACTGGGTATATTGTCGGCTTTTACTTTTTATTTTTAATACTAATCAATATTGCTAAAATATTAATGAACTAACTGTACACCCAGAGCATACAAAATTCAATGGCTCATCAAGTTTATCTGAACACCCATTAATGAATCCTGTAATAAGTTGTATTACTTGGTAAATACATGGCAAGATATAAATACTTGTTTTCGAATCCCTTTAATTATTTGCATTGTATCATATTGAAAATTATCTTATTGTACTATATTTATTAATTAATAAAATATGTTTAAGCTAAACTAAGATATATTTCCGGTAAGGTTCGTGCAATGATTTTAAAATTAATTCAAACACGCAGAACACACGAGTTCAAAACCGGTTTTTAGTCGGGTTCGTTTTGTCCAATCTTTAGTTTTCTATGTAGTGTTTTGTAGATCGTTGTTTGTCCCTTTGTTCTTTTTCTTTTGGCCACTGTGTTGTCTGTCCTGCTTCGATTTACGGCATCTGATTACCCCCTTTGGAATCATCAAACTTTTTCCTGTCTTAAGCTAAACACAAATTATTTGAAATAACACAGAATCCAACCAATAACTCCTCTGATGCGCGGCTCATATATTTACCAATGTCTATTTAACTGATGTGTTTACAAAGCGTTCACATGTCCATTTACAAATAAAACATATCTCCCCTCGTCTGTCGATACAAAATACACAGACTGCCAAAGGAATGATTGTTTAATTAAATTGGAATAATAATAGGGTTGGAAATACCTTAGTGAAGATGTATTGGATGAATTAACTAGGACATAAAGTAATGCAGAAAATAATGTAATTGATTTTTTTCAATTAATTTCAATAAAATCTGCTTTACGGTGATAATCCTTATTAAATATAACTAATAATAATTAATTAGCGAGCATCCAGTCTTGGAGTACTGAAACGGGGTCGTCCATTAATTCCTAGTTATTTATCTCTCAATAAGTTTGTCGTTGACATTTCCCTGTGTTCGATTATTCAACAAAACTCGTTCATATGTCAGATAGAAAAGACACATAACATTGACTAGGCGGACAAATTCGACTTTATTGGCATTTTGTATTGGAAAATAAAATCAGTGCTTGTTGAAGTAAATGAACCACATTTGTCGTTTCACTTTCCGTAAAAACAATTGGACTCAAAATGATTCTATTTAACCGTTAATTATTTTTCTAACAAAATAAATTCAAATGAGGAGAACGCTGCATTCCTTATTGTTACTTATTCATGGAAAGCAAGCAGTGACATCGATTTCTGAAATTTGACATGGAATATATTGATGAAGGCTTGTTATGAAGTAAGAAATAAACGCGATATTAACTCAGAGTCTGGGAAGCGTGACAACACATCTTTATCTTTAAACCGTTTATATTGAGATGGATGGTAGTTCGTCTTTGTAGAAAAGAACCAATACATTGTCACAATGAGATCAAAGGGATGTGTTAATGTTATTAAAAAAGTTATTTGTTCTGGAGAACGTGAATATATATATAATAATAATAATTCACAACATGCTTACGACTACTGGCTGAACTGATTAGCGGGACATGCATCATACTTTTCCTGGAAATAACCCGGAAAGAAGTTTGTTAAGCTTGCTTCAGTAACTTCAAGACATTACCAGTGGCCGCTGATTTTCTATTCTGATTATGTTTCTAAAACACTAGTACATTGTAATATCATAAAGGAGTTGATCTTAGACAAGTAGATTATGCCAGTTTGTAACGACTAGTTATGTTACAGGAACACAGGAGAAGTGAAATGTATTGAACACATATACAATTATGGAAAACAGTGATAGTTATTAGAGCTAATATATTCAGTAAAAGTACTGAAAGGAGCATAATTAAAATATTTTTCATTTATAAAAATTAATATGGGTAAAATTCTGAAAATGAGTGATTTGGTAACAAATAACGAAGTTAAGATGTGTCAATAAAAACAAAATGTAAGTAGTCAAAATTGTGAATATGCTAAATTGTTGTATAATAGTGCTTTTAAATTGTAATACGTTCGTTATTTTGTACTGTCTAGAATGAGATGCATTTACAGAGCGTTGAAAAGATTTTTGAGCTCTTCTTATTTTATTATTATTTTTGGACTTTTATTGACACCTAAGAACATTTGTCAAAATATAAATTTTGCGATATTGTATGTTAAAACATCAAACATTTACTCTGAAAACGAAATTGAAAATTTTCTCCGTGACGGACTACTTAATTTTAATTTTACATTTTCCACAAAAATGTATAACTATTCCACAACAGTTGAGGGTCTCGGGAATTTGAACACGATATTCTCAGACCATTCTATAGACGTTGTCATAGCTTCATCGCCATATGACTTCGTCAACATTTTAAGTGATTTTGCAAACCAGTACAATAAACTTTTAATTGTGAACAATAATAATTTTCCATTACTTGACGATTCTAAAGTTATTTTTATACAAACTGGATTCGAATTGGCAACGAACGCTTTGACAGGATTTCTGGAGTGGTTCCGATGGTCCAACATAGCTGTCATTGTGTCGGAAGAAGCTTATTGGGAACATATGGCTGTGTCTGTAGAAAATGAGCTACTGAAGAGGAGTTTTACGATTAAACACTCAAAAAAAATCTCCAACCTGACGGATGACAATTTATTTGAAACTCTTGTCGGTGACATTAACACAGATGAAAAAGGTAAGTGTTTATTATCAAGTTTATCGTATATATATATCTACTGTATCAAATTGTATTAGTTTTTGCAATTTTATTTAGAACTGTAAATATATATTTTTTTAATTTAAATTCCTTAAATTCATATGTTTCTAATCATAAACATACCATTTAAGTTGACATTAGTTCTCATAACGTGAAATCATGATAAACTACCGGAAAAGGGAGTTGACAGCTACTTGAATATCGTGTTGTGGATATCGTTCTGAGAATTCATGAATCACGAGATACTTGAACTTATAATAGATGAAAACATGTTATATCCTACATTACAAAATGATTGGGAGATCTGAATACTATTTGCATTCTAACATTTAATATGGAATTATTAATATTTGCAGATGAGGAAATTAAATTTTTTTTCATGCCACGATATGACTGACATACTTCTAAACAACAATCAATGCAGTGTAAAATATTTTACGTACCGTGCAATTCACAAATTTCAGAAATAAATGCAACTTTTATCAGTAATTATTAAAGTTATTAATAGAAAAAAAACCCACTTTAATATATCAATTATAAACATTGGAATCCACCCCAACACCCTCACCACCCCTCCCAATAAAATATAGTATCCATAGTTTATAAAGGTTACAAAGATTAAACAACAAAAGCCTTATGTTTATTACAATAATCGAACAATAAACTCGCACAGTACAATACTGAGAAATCAATAAAAGTAAAGCTAATAAAAATTCAAGCAAAAAATAGAGTGAAACGGAAATTATAGCGTGCAAGCAAAAAAAAAAATTATACAAATAAAACAACAATACAACGTAAAAAACCGGAAGTTGATAAAAGCTATCCTTGTAATTATAGGCAAGACTTAACATACACGTAGAACCAATGTCGTTAAGATAGTCATATTGTTGTAATTCAGTAAAAAGAAAACATTTGTATTTGAAAACAATTGTTGACTTCAAGACTTCCACTTTAATTGAATGTATAGAGGGAGGAAACACAATTTCCCTGAATTTGTTCTCGTGTCCTATATTAAAGTATAAGCACTCGTAATCGCGTTCGTAACCAAAAGTTAAAACAAAACATTGTGAGTTGTATAGAGGTCTAACAAAGCAGCATAGAGAAAAAATTAAACAAACATTGTTAAATGAGATTCTAAAGTTTATTGTGGGGTATTGTAAATCGTTTTCTCCCATTATGACGTCGTTTTAACCCCGCTGAACCAGTGGTGGAAAAATCTGTAATCTTCTAGAGGATTAAAATGTCTCGTGCCTTTCCCCGCATTTGACTCGTTTGACTCGTTTGACGGCTTTTGAAATAAAGTTCGTGTTAAATAATGGGAGAAACAAATTCTTCTTCAGTTGCCAAGGTGGGTTACGATATTTCTCCACTCTCGAGAGTTAAATTAAAAATTTTAACAACTCGCCTGACAGCTTGTGGTTAAAATTTTTAATTTAACTCTCTTGAGTGGAGAAATATCGTAACCCATGGGCAACTGAAGGAGAATCTATATTTATCTGATTTGATTTATTTGCAAGTTGAGGCGCAATAAAAAAAAAACGTATCTTATATGAGTATCATACTATGTGTTTAATAGAACCTATGACACTTGTATGTGTGATAAAAACGTAGAAGTGTAATTTAGTGCACTCGACGCCTTTCTGGGATAACCTGAAAACATGCTTAAAGTAAAAACAAAAAAACAAAACAAATGCAAAGCTAAATCAATTTAAAACTTTTTGGGAGCCAAAAAAAAAATAAATCAAAGGGCATAAATATGAGTGCCAAAATCATCTAACGGCACCTATAACCGAGAGAGGAGAGCATGGGTATTAATAACAATTACATTATTTCAGAACTGATATACATGTATTTTCAATATACCATATTTGATATTTAGCTTTAAGTAATGTCACTTTCTTACTTGCTCTATACAGGAAATTAACCGTTTTCCTAAGATATTGACACGTCGCTAAAAGAAAGAAATAATGAACAGTTGAACGTTCACTATACTTATTTAGTTGAATTACTACGTCTAGTTAACACGACCACAGTCTCAGTGGAAAAATAATGTCTAATAATTCGTAACCATTCCAGAAAAAATTGACATATAATTTCAGCTTGTTATAAGTGTATTTCGTAATGATAAATCGAAGTTACATTGGTTATGTAGTTAATTTCTACAAATCAAATCTGTAAAAAAAAAAAATAAAAAAAAAATTAGCCGGAATTATTGAAGCGCTTGATTGTTTAACTTTAGAAGGAAACATCGCACAAGAACTGTATTGATTAACGAGACAAACCAAGTATAATATACCTAACAATTCCTACAAACGGTTGTCGTACAAATTTCTTGAATCTATGGCGCATATTGATTTCTGAAAAATCTTATTTGAATTAAAGTGTATTTGTTCTTCCGAGATAATATTTCCTCTTAAGATTTGCATGTTATCCTTTTCTCTACCGTTAACCTCCAGTCTAGTTGTCCGTATAATGCCAATTGTATAGGCTGTTAAAGCATATTCATATGATAATTGATTATTAATGTTAGTTGCCAGACAAATTGGCAGAGAACAATATCACAGGAAGCACAATAAAACAAACATAAACTGATAAATAGTACAATCAGGTACGTTTATTATCTCCAGACCTTTTAGCATTAAATTTATCAATTAACTTTTGTTCCGGTGCTTGAAGTTTTAGCTTAAACTTCATAGAAACAACATTAACCGAAATATTTACGACGCGAATGCGTATAAGCTTTGTATGCGAGTCTACATCTGCTTCATCAGTGGAGATGTGCAGTCAAACCTGTATTAAGAGGTCACCTTTGGGACAAAGAAAAGGTGGCCTTTTAAGACAGGTGACTTGTGACAAACAAAACGAAAACACAAATTATGTTGTGGGGCATAGCATTATTTTGTGGTCACAAGATTTAAATATGATGGAAACTTTCACAAATAGAGCTCTTGTTAAACCAAAATTAATTCCACCAACAAAGAGCGAACAATCACCTCTCACCTCAAATGACTAGGCAATATGACGTTGGAAACCCACTTCCTGGCCTTGGACAGGCACACACATGTGGCGGAATGATACTGGTTAAGGGCATCACATCCCTCTCTTACTAATTGGACCTTCAAAGTATAATATAAACAAACGATAACAGTCATGCACAGATTCGTCTCCACTCAAAAACACTACATAATATCACAAAAAAATAAATGACGACATAATAATGTACTGAGCAATGTTTGTCTCATAACACATTTTTCGTTTTTAAACAGCCAAAATGTAAAATGCAACTGTTTGAGTTAGTTTAAACATATTTTATTTGCATAAAAGTTGCAAATGGGATTGGACACAAGTTATAACAACATTAGTGAAGTCCTTTCCCTTTTACAAAAATATAAACAAAAATGATTGCACATAATGGCGATAATTATACAAATAAATTTTACAACATGATATATTTAGACGATAATATTAAAGTAAATATAAAGAAGAATAAGGTGAAATAAAATGTTCAATACAGTGGAATAAAGAAGAAGAAGAAGGGTTTCAAACAAACAAAAAACAACATTGACTGGAGTGAGTATGCTAATACATTAGTTAAATCTCAGGGTGCTTCTAATAAAAGAAAATAAACAACAGAGAAGATTTCAATGTTTTGATTAGGAGACAGATTTTCATCACCAGCTAATATCAATTCAATTTGTAACTTCGTAATTTCGTAACTGTTTGAGTTTGTTGACAAGCCAGTTAAAGTAATATTACACCAGTTTTGGGTGAAGAAAATGTTTCCCTGAAAATGGAATTTGGAATACGGCGGTACCTTTACTAAACTTTTTAAGCATGTTTCAAGTCGAAATATGTTCCCAACAACTAGAAATCTGCAAATCCGTGTGCATGTTTATCGTCCTCGCCATTGTGTTGTGGAGACTGATTAACTTTCGGTTGTTTTGTTCCGATGATTGTCGATCATGACCTCGTGAAGAAAAGATAAACAATCATGGATGCTGAGGTAAACACGCACACATTCCTGACAATGATTATTGAGGAATATGTCTGTTTCATGTCATGTGAACCAATTTTTGTTGCAATTATTCTTATGTGGTACACACGGAATATATTTGTATTTCAATTTTCATTTTTTTTCATCAACTGAACAGTGCGCATGAGCGATAATCTCCGCGAAAGAGTTAAAATCTTGGGTCACGCGCATACCATTTGCATTACTGTCCGGGAAGACAGACTTATCTGCTGTCAAATAATTTGCGATTTGCTCTTAAAATCTGATTTGGAGCGGATTTTTAATGTTATGCAGTTGATTTTAGTTAAAAATAAGTGACATATTATGTGAAAATATTGAATCCAAAAATTCTATGATATTAGCCTTTCATATTACTTTAAACATTGTAGCTGATTCATAATGATATTTATTTATATATATTATATTTTTTTCGATATTTCAATAAAAAAACCTTTTGCTTCATGTAATAATTTTCTATGAAAAACAAAGAATACACAATTCAAAATATTATTGATTGTTTGCATTATATGGTTTTAAACAGATTTAATAAGATTAACATTTCACCGTAAAACGGTAAGCCTTCCGTGGCTGTGATCATATTGTAGTCGTATTTATATCTACCCATTCAAGAATTGCCTGTCATCTCTAACTAATGCTTGTGTATATGACTCCCGCTAGTAGTGAGGAAGTTGTTTTAACATAGCATTTATTATTGTCAATGATATTTAGAAAGTCGATGGTTCTCTATAGTAATAGTTATAACATAAACCTGAGTAGAGGGTTAACGTTAGGGTTATGGTGCTTTCCGCCACTTTCAAATATAATTCTGCTATATCGTAGCGGTTAGTTTTAATGGTGGGAGAAACCGTAGAAACCCACCGACCTGCCGCAAGTCACTGACAAACTGTAACACATAGCGTTGTATCGAGTACACCTCGCCGGAGTGGCACTGAGTAACACAACTTGTTGATAGGGTAACTATAACAGAGTTCTTGAAATTTTTTTGGTTGTGTCAGACATTCGGACTGACAACCTTCAAGATTTTGTCAGTCCGAACAAACTTTTGTCAGTCCGAACATTTATAAATAAAATATTATATTAACTTGTTTTTAGCCTTGTGTTTTTTGCATGATTTCACTAGTATTTATGCATTTATTCAGATTCAATTAATAATAACATCATTTGACCATCTAACAAGATAGTTTAGTTGCCCATTACCTACGCTCATTTCTTAACCATGGCCTCTTATCTTTCCATGATTCGAGGAAAAGACGTTTGCGTGTTTCCTCGTATTTCTTTTTTTTTATCGACGTGTGGCAATGGGTCAACCTTTCTTTTAACCCCCGGCTTCGCATCCGTATGAAACTGTATTGGCCATGCGGCCATCTTGTCAAAATGTCAGTGGGATTGCGTTATATTACATCATGAGTTATTTTACATCTGGTTTACATTAATTATTTATTACATTTATACATTACCTTTTTGTATTTCTCATGATACCAGTTGAAGAGATCCCAACAGTGCATGGAGCACAATATAAGAATGAAAAGCGGATGTTTCCGAGTGATTGCAGGGATATACACTAACTTTTGAACCATGGTTGCCACCTGGTCTCCTAACTTTCATTTTCAAGGAGCCCAACAAATAATTTAGGCGCCCAGCTTTTTTTTCAGGTAGATTACAGATATGGTAAATCAGATATTTTAACAATATCTCCATTTTGACTTGTTTTTGGATTCTGTTGTTTTTTTAAATAATTCCTTTAACTTGTTCCTTCGGTATTCTGTTGGGATATATGTTATATGTGTTTTAAAGTTAATCACCAATTTTAATCTTATACTGTATACTGTATTTATGAATATGATTAAAACAAAATCTGAAAGAATTAGAAATATGACTTTCATTCTTTTAATTTTCAGTTGTGGTTTGCTTAGCCATAGGCTCTGAAATAGTTGAAATATATTGTCAACAAACAATTATGCATTGTCATCTGGCCATGTAAAATTGATTGTTGGTTTCCCCTACCATAGGAAAATTTTAAGGACAGGCTTGCATGCAGGGTTTTTTTCTTCAAGAGATGTTAAACCACAAATTCAAAATGAACAAACATGTGTCTTATGGGATGTAGAATATGCTTACCAGCAATGGTACACCTGGTCTCACTTTTGGTCCTATAATGGTATAAAGGAGTGTGTTGTGTTAAAATTTTTGTTTTTTTCTTGTTTCTGTCAAATCAGTGTTTTGGTATCTTTCCCGTGAAGGTCACAAAATAAATCATAAAGGCTTTTGCTAAGCCAATAAAATTGCATCACTCATATTTCGTTGATAAATGCGTATATTTCTGTAAATAGTCAGAACGGTTCCACTGGGCACATCACCAGTGGCCATTTTATCCATAATGTACGTCACGTACAGGTTTTAAATCATGATCATTTTACCGATATCCTAAGCGCTTTGGCTATCTTAGAGTTAGAATAGAGGGCCGGTGTGTTAATTTTATTTTATTTTATTGTATTTATTAGTAATAGTAATAAAAGATAACGACCCGGCGGCAAAAAATTGACTTGAGGAAACCGACAATCATTTCTCAGGGATAATTCTAATGACACCGCTGATTTCGATATACCATTACCAAAATAAGTAAAATAAAAATCGGAAACCAGTCGCAATTTTGGTACGTCTAAAAACCGGTGCGGGAATTACAGGATCGCATATTTATCGGACATCCGGACCGACAGAGGGACTGAATTTATCGGACATTTAGATTTTTTATCGGCAAAACCGACAAAACCGACACTTTTCAATAACTCTGCTATAATACTCACAATAATACTAATTTGTGAAAAAAAAACTCAAATTGTTTAAGATGGTATTTACAATTAGATTTTAGTTCAAGGTTGGCTATTGTTTCATTATTATGATATTTGTTAGCCTTATATGTAATCTAATATTTAGAGAATGGTTGCTGCCATCGACTCTTGTTAACATATTATTATGTATCATAAAGATTACCTATATATGTATAATGTTCAAAATTATTGCGTTCTTTATAATACTACTATTAACGCGTGTTATACGAGAAGGTTGGTATTTTACTCGCATGTGGAAATCGCCTGGAAATTTTCCATGCCACAAATTGCATGGGAAAAACTATATTTGTTTTATTTCTGCCTTTTGTTATTCCTTTATTTTGGTATTTGAGTATTGACAAAATTACGAAAAAGAAAAAATGTTGACAGCACTTTTCAACACAAAGTTTTATATATTCCCAGAGAAAATAAACAAAAAAAACCCCAAACACTACAAAAATCACATTTCGTGCCAATTCCACCTTCTTTGCAACTCTGATTTAAATTTTAGTAATTTGTAAAGAACTGATATAGTACATCCAAAAACCAAAAATGTTTTAGAGAAATAATGGACTAATGATGATGATGTTGTTCCTGGTTTTGGTGACCGTTTATGTTCTTCACTATGTCTGGTTTCCTGCTTGCACTATTTTTTTCTGTTGAATTTATTGTTACTTTTACCGTGTTTTCCCCATACCGTATAAAACAATCCAAGGATCCTTCCTTCATGGAAATAGTACATGATTAGTAATCTATTCAATTAAAAGATATTAATATGTTCATTCTCGTCGTTTTTTTCCTGCTGCCAGTAACTACGATCTTGGAAAATTTCCGCTTACATTGTTAGTATGTCAATTCCGGATGATCCTCGATAATTTCAATATCTGAACAAGTTATTTAAGTAAAAAATAAATCGCGTCCGATTATTAACTACATTTTACAAATTGTGTTCTATTAAATCTGCTTGTGACCCTGGTTTTAGTGTTGTTTAAGAAGGGAACTCAAATATTTCTCTGATAAATCAAGTAGTATTGTTTACAAACTGTACAACAGTTGGCCATTTTTAAATATTATGTCCTACGCTTGTTTCAAAATTGATTGGAAAATATGGTCTAAACAATACTAATACAATAAAACAAACTTCTAGATACAATTATATTTGTTTTTTATTGCCCATTTGGTCGTTTAAAAGGTCATTTAGAATTGAGTTAATCGACGGGTATCAATGTTAACAGTTATCGTTCTCGGTTTAAATCTTTTAAACATATTAATGTTTTAGACAGAATTTCCTTTTTATGTATTGCAAGAGCTATTCAAATTTGATCGATAACGGATATAAGTAGGGTTCAACAGAGATATAAAATATATTACTAAATGTTATACAAATATAATTAAACTGTGGAGACATTTTATGTTTTTGCAGAGGATACAGTAAAACTAAGGGCAACATTCAGCAGTTTACATCTATATGTAGGTGTTCATATCTGATGTTTTGATATTTGATAATCAAAAACAAAAACAAAAACAAACAAATAGCAAAGAAACAAAACAAAAAGAAATACAGGAAACACAAACTAATAAGGAAAATTCGAAAAGATTTGATTTGATTTGTTTTGATTTTTGGTGTTTTAACGCCACTTTCAGCAATATTTCAGCTATATCATGGAGACTAGTTTTAGTGGTGAAAGAATCCGTAGTACCCGGAGAGAACCACCGACCATGGGCATGCAACTGGTAAACTTTATCACTTGCGGCTGCGAGTCGAGTGCACCCTTTTTTGTAATTTACAAAGCCGGGCGCGAACCCACGCCGTATTGGTGATAGGTTTGAATGAGTTGCTAGGTAATCAAACTACCTAACTCATTGAGCCACCCATGCCCTTCGAAAAGATAGGACACACAAAAAAAAAAAAATCGAACTCACAATTGAAACCAAAAAAAAAGACAAAACTCCAAGTACCTTAGACCATAAAATCAGAATCCGGATACAAAAAGGCTCACATAAAACTCAATGATAGGACACTAATTATTTAGGTTAAACGAGAACACTCCAGTTAGACAACGGAACACAACCGAAACGAATGAAAATAATAGGAAATTCGATATGAAAGATTGGACAACACGAACAAACAAAGGAAATTCGATATGAAAGATTGGACAACACGAACAAACAAAGGAAATTCGATATGAAAGATTGGACAACACGAACAAACAAACGCTAAATACTTGGGAGTGAGATCAGATGATCAAAGTGTCATCCAGATACACAGTCAACAGAATAGTAATAACAAAGTATGCATAACAATAAGCCTCTATACAGTAACAATAACACAATGCCAACTATTAGTTTATTGTCAACATATTGGATACCCATCTTGACCTCTTCCTGTAGTCTAGCGTACAGTTGTTAAGGTTTTATTAATCAACAAGTAATCATTTGCACCTAACGAATGGGTGGATTTTAGTATGCTGTTTAACTAACGGTCATTTCACTAATTGTGTATATTATCGTCAGACTGGTCAGAAGATTGCAGCGTTAAGGATTGGCCTGATTGAATCAAGTGTTCTATTTCATTGTGTAATCCCTGTACTTCATTGATGTATTGATTCTATAAGTTGTGAATTGTACCGTACATATGTACCCAATTGTGTTGTAAATAAATGTTAGAAAAAACCGAAGGGACAATCAACAATAGACAGTCCAGAATAACTGGCAATATTAGGTACACATAGCACCAGACGAAGACAAAGTAAAAAACACAACCCAATATGTGCTGGACACCACTGTACGTAAACAAGATAAGATAGGCTGTGTAACTTTGTGTTGGGTCTTCGACTAAAAATTCTTTTCGGTTAATCATTCTTCTGATTTGAAGTTGAATCGAGATTAGTAGAGGAGTACGCTCCATGTTAAACGAGTGGGTATGCTGTCCAGTGTAGCGGTACTACTGTAACTGGACAGGGTATGTCTGTACATAGACAATACCAGA
Organism: Gigantidas platifrons; assembly: GCA_002080005.1. Lineage (NCBI taxonomy): Eukaryota > Metazoa > Mollusca > Bivalvia > Mytilida > Modiolidae > Gigantidas > Gigantidas platifrons. Next base: position 285,945 of record MJUT01000713.1, read on the forward strand.
TGCACATACTGTGGTTACTGATTTGGAAATAGTTGTCGTTATGCACTAAGCACACCTGTATCATTTTCTAGATATTCAACCAATGCGCGGAGTACATGCAAACTTTGTACGTAATTAAACTTCTATAAAAAAATTAATTAATTAAAGTATAAAAAGTATATACTTTATGTCTTTTTAACACATTGGTAAAATCAAATTGAAACACTGAATAAAATAATAGCTAAACATACAAAAGTACAAAAGTATTAAGTGTTTTTTGCTTTGCTGTAAAATAACGACAAATTGGTTTACTAAATGGTTTTTGGATAATTGCAACTAGATTGATGTGGGTGTAGAACGATCAGAATTATGTGTATATGACAATTTGAACTCATAAATGTCAAACATAGGGTAATTATAACATCATAGAGTACTTACGACTAATTTATGATCTATGATTTATGATCAAACCTTTTATGAAATGACTTATGTTTTGATAATGTGTATCCCTAGAAAGTACTGATAATTTGTACAGGCTATGCATTGAATAATAGTGTATTAATTTGGTGATCTAGACCCTATGTACTTGGGGAAAGAAACTAAAATCAAGTTATCATAACAAAATGAAAGACAAAACAATATTGCACTGTTGGCAATAACTCCAAAATAAATTATGAAAATCTAAAAGATACATCTAGTACACAAATACATGACCGCTCACTTCCCTGTCTTGGTAGAGGCACTTCAACAGAATGTGGCGGGATTGTGATGTCCGTTACGATTTCGCATAATAACGATGTCCAGTTCGTCTTCACCTCCAGTTGCTTGTAGGAGGGTTAATTTACGTAATTTGTGTTTGTTTGCGTATAGTGGTGTCCAACACGTGTTGTGTTGTGTTTTTGCTTTGTTGTTCCTCGTCTTGAGTACCCTATGCTGCCAGTTTCTCTGGATTGTCCATTTTGTGATTACCCTTCCGGTATTCTCTGGATTGTCCATTTTGTGATTACCCCTCCGGTATTCTCTGGATTGTCCATTTTGTGATTACCCCTCCGGTATTCTCTAACGTTTAATTATGCTTATTTTATGGGTCCAAACCCCCTTATAATATTTAGAACTCAATTATCTGTCTATGATGCACATGGTATAAGTATAAAGCGGACTTAACGGCTTTAAGTTCGAGAGAATATATGGAAGATGATAATACGATTTAGGATTGCTCAGTAACAAGACATTAGTTCAGAAAAGTAACATTAAAGTAGTAAGATAAAACAGTATTGTGTCGTCTTTGTAACAATACTGTAGATATCGAATTCAGTGAACATTTGGCACGTTTCTGAAAAATAAGCCTTCATCAAAGTAAAAAAGATTAAAAAGCTAAATAATGTAAAAGTCTTTTGGAGTGAGAAAACCAAAGGAATATTGAATATTGACTTCATATGGTAACAATGTGCCCATTAAGGAGACACACTTGTATTATAAGTAAATGCAAGACGATCATTCAACCCAAGAGAGAAGTATTTTGACGATCTGTGTGTTTTTACTCTATTCATCCTTGTGTTTTAGTATTCAAATATTTATTCATGTTTACAAGTACCTCAAGAAAATTATATCGTTATCCTGAGAAAAAGGTTTTATGATTAAATTCAATCTTTTGAAAGACGTTTAGTGATTGGGACTTTACTTTACAAATTGAAATAAAACGTTTCATTTTTAAGAATCTCAATATGATCCAATCTTTACTTCTGACAGTGCAATTCTGACAATTTCGGTTTGCTAGAAATTTTAGAGGAAGCAGGTATATAGATATTGGATGTATCAAATTATGTGAGGAATAATCAAAGTCCCCATCAAGTGTATCACAACATCCCCTGGGGGACAATTAATGAGCTCATTGGATCAAACACTACATGTTGTGGCATCATTAGTTCTGACAGTATGAAGTTTCCTTTGATTTGTTGAACAGCATCTGGTACGGTATGGAAGAGCAGAACTTTTCTGAACTAATTATTTTCAGGGACCTATGCAACCTGCAGTAAAATAATGAACTAATATCAGTTAAGAAGTATTAAACTATTATATATACAATATGTTTATTGTCAGAAAATTATGTGTACATGGATAGAAACAGGTAGAAAAGTGAGCCTATAGTGAACTTTTCTGGTTGACATTACAGCGAACTGCCACTGAAATTATAATGAGACTACTTGAGACTTAGAATAGTCTGTTGTATGTCGACATCCATCGGCATAGTCATATATGACAGTGCAAATTATATAGAGGAATAGTTGAAACAGAACACCTTGCATTTTTTTTCAAGATCCGACCAAAATTTTATATTAAAGTAAAAATCAGACAGCTAAAATATGGATTTGATAAAAACTGTGAGGTTTTTCAGTTACGTTGCCCTTCAATCACTCAATCTTCTGCACAAACCATCAAAATCACCAAAAGAAAATACGACAGAGTAAATGCTTTGTTATACACTATCATTTTAAAAACAGGAAAAGAAGTCTCGAGCTCATAAATGAAAACGAAATAGTACCAGGACAGCAGTGGTGCTTAGAATGGAAAATGAAAGTGTAGAAAAGGCACTGAAAACGTCAGCAAAAATATAGAAAAACGTATACAATATCGATGTGGTATTAATCGGACGGAAATGCTATAATTCAGACGAGATGTTTCAATTATTCGTTGGTTGTAATGCTAAATGTTCAGTTTTCAACTAGCATAGAAAACAGTGTCAAATGAACTTTTCTTGTACATAATTTTGTGCAAAGTATGTGCAATGTTAATTTTTCCAAATATACCTCATTTCTTGCTTAATAATAACAATAATAATAATAATAATAATAATGATAATAATAATTGCACGACATTAAGGATGGTAATTTATATTAAGATATTAAGTGGGTAAGATAACGAGGGTGATTTGAGTTCCACGGAAGTATAAGCAGTTCCTGTCTCTTTAGCAAATAGTATTTAAGATTTGAAAGTTATGCAGCTGAAAACAATGCTTGAACAAAACCCATATTCCGTAAAGTCTTTTGCATTTCATGTTTAAAACACGTATATAGTTCCATTTGCATTCGTATAATATCAGTCATCTACATAAGCTCTTTCATAAATTTAATCGAATGAACAAATAGACCAATTTGATCCAAATATTCTTTGAATTTTCCAATTTATTGTAATTCTGTCCTGTGTTTTTTATCCATAAATTGCTACTACTGAAAGTAGAATAGAATCCATATCATAATTATATCCGGTGCATCTAGGATGATCAGATAATGGCCCTGTATATTTTTATTATGTTAACTTGTGATGTAATACCCGATTAGCTTGGTTAACCGCTACGGAATATCTGTGTCATAAATAGCAACCGATATGTTTCTTTTGTAGTAATAACGTTCCGGTCCTCATTCATGACTTATCACTGGGCCTGTAACACGAGTGACCCGACATGTGCAACTAGTGGAACAATAACTGTTTGCTTTCCGGAGTATCAGATTTCACCCTTGTTTTTTAGTGTAGTTCATATTGCACAGTCTTTAGTTGTCTGTGTAGTGAAGTCCATCATCTTTTTAGTTTTCTGTGTTGTGTTTTTATTGTTTTCTCTAACGTTTACTGTAAATCATTGTTTATCCTTTTGTCCTATTATTTTGCATTGTCTGTCCGTATTCGATTTATGTTTCCTGATTTTCCCTTTGGTACATGCAAACATATCTTAAGATTGCTGACATCGCGAAAAATTATTTCACACAAATCCTAAAGAGCAAACATCATTAAAATCCGGAGGAATACTAAAAGTAAGCATATCGGCGTAATTGGTGCATTACGTTTACTCAAATATGATAATGTATTTTGTATTACAATACATTTGTATGTGACTTTTAGCACATCATGATCAGCTTGGCATTGACATTCATGTTTGACGATGTGAAGATGACAACCTGATTTTGAACACCATTAAACTACAAAATTAAATTATTAAATCTCGTTATCAATTTTTGATTCGCCCGTCAACTCATTATCGATGTCAACACTTGTGGAGATCGTTTTGAAAATTATTTGACGCCTGAAGAAATTTCCCATTTATAGTACGTACATTTATCTTTATGGAAATATACTAGATCATTTGGAATCTTCGAATCATGGAGACCGCCGCGAAACGTGCGGATAATCAATGACGAAGTGATTATTGATGTCAAATAATAATATAAACGTAACAAATATGGGTTTCCCTGTTATTGTGTTGTACAGTAAGTAGGTCATATGTTATGGAGTTAAAAAAGACAAGACAAGACAAGAATATTACACAGCCAATGCATCGCATTTGACGCATTCGTAAATGATAAACAAGACGACCACGGGTATCGGAGTGAGTGTTTGTCATGTACATTTAAGAATATGCATACGGCGAACATAAAAGTGTGATACTGTGTCAGTGCTCCAAAGACACACTTTTGAAAATCAGCGTAGGTGAAATAGGCAAAAAGTGCAGGCGATATACCAGATTAATATTTAGGAAACCGAGGGTTACGGGTGAAATATCTGATATTTTGCGGGAAAAAAATCCCAATTTCCGATCGGAACTCTAACATTAAATCGAGAACAAAGTAACACTTACGCCAAATTATAGCAATAAGAAATGTTATTTGAAACTTTACATTTGTAGTTTTCCGATCAAAAACATAGAGCGCACTATTTCTTAGTCAATCACAAATAAAAGAGGCAATTCGGAAATTGAAAAAGCAAATCTCTATGTAAGGTAATAAAATGAAAAGCGAAAAAAAAAAACAATTGTCGAAGGAGTTTAAAAATCCAATGGAAACATGTAGAAAGAGGCAAAAATAGAGACATCTAATGCACATATAATATATGACCACTCACTTTCCTGGCTTAGTACCTGCACTTCAATAACAAAAATGATGTGATTAAACAAACGGCATAACCAACTCTCCATACATTTATAGTGGCAGACTAATGGCGTTGCCTCGGTTCTCACATCTTTCCCTCTTTTCTGTATAGTTTGTAGATATTGTTGAACATGTTCACATTCTGAATAAAATTGATATATATGTTGGTGGACTGTAAGACACTAACATTTAATTATGTTATGCGAAACATGTTAAGCGTGTTATTTGTGATCAATAAAGAAACAGGTGAATGTCTTTAGAATGACTACAAACGGTTTGCAGTCGTTAATCTATTTCACTTTTCCCTATACAGGACGCACTTGTATTTACCGATAGCCACCCGATATTATTAAATTGATAACAATATCATTTGATAATATTGCTAAATCAGGTAGAAAATGTGGAAATTATAAAACTATTGCCCCAAAAATGGGATATGGTTAATATTTTGCCATTTTATACAATGTGACTTCAGAATTATACAATGTAAACTATTTATTAAACATATTAAACATACCAAGCTCATATATATTTATATATTATGATATACTAGATTTGATTAATTTCTACATTGTTTTAATATGACAACAATAACTTACCCTTGGTAGCAAACGCTTTGGGAAAACCTCACAACAATCATATTGTTATGTAAACAATTGCAGGTTTCTAACAATGACAGCTGATTTGATGTTTCTTTTTACACTTTCTGGATTGACTAACTTACACTTTATTTTCAATCTCAACTCAAATTTGTGTGTTGTTTATTTAAGATATTGGTTCCTACAACTCTCTCTAGAATACAAACATTGGTACTAAAAGATAGTTAGGCGTTTTATACTATGACAAGGCAGTGACATGATGTTGTCATTTCTTTCCTATTTTCCGTATTGATTTTGTAGAAATTGTATTAGGATGTCATAGAGAGAAAGTTGATGGAGTGTATCACTACAGTACATTGAACTAACACTAAAACTGCTTTCAGTTGTTTGATAATTACTGGAAAAATTGTTTTATGTATACATTACATAATATATTTCAACTTAATAATCAATAGTTTTGTAACTCATTATTGATTATCTACTAAAATATAAGTCATTATAATTATTGTAAACTTGCAACGTACATAGAGAAGGTAACTCCAGAAACTCGTCGTACACTCTGAATTAGATATATACGTTGTCATCGCAACCCCCTGGAGTGTTTAAGTTAATAATTTTATCATACGTATATATTTTGTTTGCTTTCATATTCTCAACACTTTATTGTCCAGAGAGTCAAAATTACAAAATAATGAAATAAGTTAGATTTACTCTGATCAATTATGAATATAAATTAATTTACCTGTAAAAAAATAATCAGATGTTGGTTAAAAGATAAGCTCCAATTCATTTTGATGGTCATTGAACAATTATTGCGTGCATGATTCTAATAAAACTGTCCTTTGTTGTGAAAACAAGTATTATATAAAAAGACACTTTTTATGTTTTTTTTTTTAAATATTTGGACAACATTCAAATTAGTTATAGTTTATGAAACACACTATTACTACTGGACAAGGGTGTTGCGTTCTACCTTTTTTTTCAATTTTATTTTTATGCGAAATCACAACGTAAACACGGAACTAAGAAAGTGAAGACACACAATAGGACAAAAAATAATAACACAATATTATAAGACATGAGGCCTCTTACAAGTAACTGTAGGTAAAGATCATTGTTTTTATGCAGATATTGTAACGGATATAACAAGGAAATAAGAACGTTAAGACATATCATATGACAAAATGAATAATACGAAACCTATTACTATAAATGATGTTTTAGTTATAAAAAGACAGAGTTCGACAAGACTTCTATTTAAAAGTATTTTTCTTAAATACTAAATAGAATTCAACATGTAAACTAATGGCACAAATCATCAGTTCGTGTCTAATACGTTATAAACATATAATCTATTGTCCAGCAATTTTTTATATACATTTGTAGTTGTATTCGACCAGACCTTTGATTGCAGGCATTTTTCATATATACAAAATAAAATTTAACGAATAAAATAAATGAGAAATGTAGTCATTCAGTTTTTCCCTCGTCTTAAATCTATGGTATATTATCGAGCCAGTTTTACATATGAAGATATTTTATGTCCGGCATGGTTCTTTTCCTGAAAAATGATTAGCAAACCAGGTTTATAAGAAACATAACTTTCAATCATTCATGAAGAACAGGCTGACCATGTTGACATATGTGGACTTTTTACTGTCTTATCTGACCGAAATGAGACTTATAATTATTGAGAAAAGATTCTAGCTATTTTGACTGATTACACATTCTGATTTAGCGGAAGTTCCTGTTGTTCAGGTTGCTGTACCTTTGCTTGTTTTGACTTCTTGCTTGTACTATTTGATTGGGTGTTTTTTTTTATACATAGACAACAATGTACTTATATAGCGAAAACATTGGATAAGATATATATTTCCGCCCTTGACGTCAGCTAAAATTCCCTATATTTACTTACAATAAACTGAACATCCTCTCTCCTATTGTTTATAGCATTTTGTAACTGCCCTAATTTCCTTGTCCCTCCTTATGTTCTATTGTGGATGTCAGTAATCATCTGACAGTTCTCATTTTTCACTTTGTAAGCAAATTACATCCTCCCCAATCGAAGCATTTTATCTCATTCTTCCAAAAGAGATATAATGCATTTGATAAGGAAGTCATAAATAAATACAAAATAATTGTGATTTTATTTTACTTCATTATTCCCCGCACAATATTTTTAATAGTACAATATATTCTTAAGACATAATTCAAATTAGGAATACATTGATCAGTGTATTTATGTTTTTGTTTATGTTAGGTTTATGGTGGTTAACGCCACGTTCTACAATATTTCAGTTATATCGTGATGGTCAGACTTATTGGTGGATGACAATGTCTTTATGAAAATAAAACAAATCATTAAGGATACAATCAAACTAAGAAAGAAAGAGCACTAGATTTCCCCCATCATATGTCGTGGTCTTGTTGTTGTTGTGTTCAGTGAGTTACGATGGGAGGTGATTGTTCGTTTTGTTGATATTAGTACAATTGATGACCATCACTGTTTCTACTTTCATTTCATAATATGGTATTGATGAATTATTTTCCCCATGGATGTCTTTCACTTAAAACAATGACTGATCCCTAGATTGTACTTAAGATAATTGTCTCCCTTTGTTTTGTATTGTTATCATGAATATTCATATATTTTTTCTTCGATAAAACATTAAATACTAAGATAGATGCGTCCATCCTTGACCTCAAAGTGAGTTGTCTAATATTGACTTAAAATCAGCTGTTCACCCTCTCTACTCTGGCTTGTAGTGCGTATTAATGGCGCTTATATCCATATCAATCATCCGTTTCTATTGTTCAATACAAATATGTCGGGACAATATGAGTGCAGGCTTATTCTAATGTCAATCGCTTATGTACATAGCAAGAAAGCCATAATCTGTCAACTTACATAGAAATAATATAGAGACATATTACAACAATAAATTTTTTTTTTTGGAACAATAAAATCATTTATGTCAACAATATAAATATTGGGTTTTTGCTACAAAAATTGTGTTTTTTTTTATATTAAATATTATTGTTTGATTACATGTTAAGAATATTCTTAATCCTCGTGTGATTATTTACTGGTATAATGATATATGATTCAATTTCTAATTATGCAATTTCTGTAGATTTAGGTCATTTCACAGGATTGTTTATTGGTATAATTATATATGATGCAATTTCTGTAAAATTTCGGTTATTTCACAGGGTCAGTAGTGCATGATCCATTAATGTGCACTCCTGATTGGTCAACATCTATTTCAACATCCGTGGTCATGTTTCTTTGCAAACCTGTTGCCGAAAAATGTGTGTAAATTCACACGGTCAGTGCATGATCAATTAATTTACACTTTTGATTGGTTAACATCTATTCTTAGCATACGCGGTAATTACCGCACGTACTTTTGCAAACACACTGCCGACCAATTCGAATGTTCGAAATTATATGGAAAATATTTTAAATCCCTCCCCCTTACCACCCAATTTTAATTTAGATCATTATACCAGTTATTTTCAACAGGGCACTTTTTTGTCCCCACCTTTGCTATTTTATGTCATTTATTCATTTGATGTTATGTAATTATTATATAATTTCAATCATGATTATGTTATATTATGTAACAATTTTATATATGCAATTTATTGCAATTTATGATAATGATTAAATGATTAAATGACCTTTTCCACAAATCAGTGTTTGTTTAATTTAGCAAACTAGCTAGGACTCTGTTAACTATAATGGGGAAAAATCACTAGCAGCCGGATGAAGGGACTTAATCGAAAACCACGCCCTATAGTCGCTAAATTTCTAATTTGTCAGCAGAGGGACACTGTGCGCAAAAATTCTCCAAAATTAAAAGAATCTACAATTTCTATTGCCGAACACTTTCCCAAATCAATACACGAGAAACGCAAATTATTATTCCCTATGTACAAGAAGGCAAAAAGGCTTCACTTATTAAAGATAAACTTTTTATTGATGGTGAGCAGACAGTGGTAAAATCTAACAATGTAAGAAAACATGCTCGTCGTGAGTCAGACAACAGGTCGTCAGATACACCGTCTGGTCCAATGTCTTCAGGGGCCAACAAGAAGACGGGCAACCCTAGCAGATCTTTAGAGCAGAGGGAACCACCAGCGAATACAAGTCCGTCTACTGGGTCCCGGTTTGAAGTGTTAGCAGATGTACACATGAACGCCGATTAGGACACATCGAGAAGCATATCATTTATTAACTTTTTATATTGGAACATTAACGGGGGTTTGCATGATAAACTCAATGAGCCAAACTTTATATCTTATATAAAATCATATGATATAGTTATTTTGTCTGAGTGTTGGATTGATAAATCATTTGATGACATTATAGATGGGTATATATGTAAACCAGTCCCATTATTAAAAAGTAAACATAAACAAGGTGGTGGACTGTTTTTGTTGATAAAGAACTGTTTTGTAAAGTTCATTGAAATAGTTGAAATTCTGAATGACACAATTATATGGCTAAAGATAGCAAAGGATATAACAACTTGT
>MJUT01000713.1:308253-321344 GCA_002080005.1 Gigantidas platifrons
ATTGTCCATTCTTGATTGTCCATTCTTGATTGCCCTGTCGGTTTCCTCTAACGTTTATTTCAAGTGCTTTAAGGTAAGAGATTTGGAAATGGAGTTTGTAACCGTCGTATATCTCTTTACACTGGCATTGTATACTTACTGGTCCCCGATCACAATGGTCACATATTAATTTTTTGGAAACGCATCTAGCAATCTAGGAATCTATGAGATGGAATAATTTGATTTCATCATATTTCAATATCTGAAATATATATACATGTATACGTTTTTCAAAATGTAAATTATAACTATTACATATATATATATATATATATGCACACTCCGACAAAAGTTAAGCACCACCCTATATTTTTATCGATATATTTTTTTACATCAATACTGTTAAAACAATAAAATAGATATCACCATTGTTCTTACACTTCTTAAAAGACTACACCAAGGGCTCTAAAATTACCAATCTACGAAGTATTTATCATCCTGAAAGACGTGACTATGACGTGGTAAAAATGGGGTTCAAAACAGGCGCTAGAAAAACGTAAAACCAGTTTGTCTTTGATGGATGTTTTTAACATTGCATTACAATGCAGAGTCTTCAGATTTTAAGAACTTTTAAATGCATCTATTGTGCGTATGTGTAAGGCATACAAATCAATAACGAGTATATCCATTGCGTTTATTGTGAAGTTCTGTAACACGCCTCGTCATGCTTCGCACAAGACGCCTAAGCCGTTCTTGGGGGAACTGTTGCCACTCCTGTAAGATAGCAGTTCTTAATTCGTCAATATTTTGACATTTTGGATTGCGTTGGTTAATTTTTCGGCCAATAAAGTCTCATACATGCTCTATAGGGTTCATGTCTGGCGACATCGCAGGCCATGGAATTGTCTGAACAGCCTCTTGCTGTAAATCATGTTGTACAATTCGGGCTTTATGTGGCCTAGCGTTGTCGTCCATGAACATTGGCCTGTCAGCCAACGCATGATTGTCGAAATGGGGGACTACGCGTGGAGCGAGCACATTGTCACGGTATTTTAGGCATGTCAGATTACCATCAAGAACGTACAAGTCCAACTTACAGTTAAAGGAAAAACAACCCCAGACAGTTACGCCCCCACCCACAAAAGCAGTTGTGCCCAAAATGTGGTTGTCCTGAAATGAAGTGTTTCGTTGGCGCCAAACCCTTGCACGACCGTCGGTAGGGCGTAACAAAAACGACTTTCGTCAGACCAGTGGACCCGTCTCCATGTGCGAATAGTCCACCCCAAATGATCATGTGACCAGTCAAATCGAGCATGGCGATGACATAATGTCAACTGTGGACGTTTTATGGGTCGTCGCGCTCGCATTCCCTGATGGTGGAGGCGTCTGACTACAGTGCATGTGCTAATGTGGCCTCCAAACGCTAAATTACCACGAAGTGCACTAGCTGTACTGAACGGCCGTTGCCGCGCCCGTCTGGATATGAGCCGGTCCTCTCTCGGCGTCGTTTTGCGAGGTCTACCTGCACGTGGACGGTCGGTAACATTCCCCATTTGACGAAAACGCTGCATCATTCGTACAATGATGGAATGGTTAACCCTAAAGTGGACTGCCACCCTTCTATGGCTAAAACCACCGTTATGCATGCCAACAGCTTGCTACCTTTCTGGTATGGTTAATTTTCGGCGTATCATACCAAACCAATTGAAAATGAAACTTAAAGCTCTACACAAAAAAATCAGCTTTCGTTCGCAAACACAAATGTTGAAAAGTACACGTGGCACTTTGCACACCCTGTCATATACATATAAATAAAAATCGATCAATAACCTGTTTCACAGGTAAGTAAGTTTGAGTGTACAGGTAACAAAAACAGCAAACCGATTTGAAATAAGGTCATTATTAGAAAAGATATTATTGAAACAATTCAGGTGGTGCTTAACTTTTGTCGGACTGTATATATGTCTAAGGCAACTCAGATTATGAATCTACGATGTTGTCTATAATTTGTTTTTAATTTTATTTGCCATATTTTTTTTTTCAATTTGAAGACAGTTTTACATTAGTCTAACACCTTTTTGTTGCGGATCCATTTTCAGAGCATAATTGTTTTATTTATCTTTTTGATGTTGCAGTATACAAATGTAAACATAATTTTGATTTTCCATTGTCACCAATGTGCAATCAAATTTAATTTAAGATGAAAGCACCGGTACATAATTTAGTAGGTGCTAGACAGATCATACATGTAATGTCACATTACGACTAAGTGTATATAAATGAGAAGCCGTGAAGGTGATATTATATATTACCTCGTCTAGCACCTCAATAACAGATAATGTAAGCAAGTAGAATTGTATGTGGGACGTTGGGTTTTATATTTCTTAAAATCGTTAATTATTCGAAAAACCAATCCCTGCAGTCATTAAATTGGCAACCAGAGAAGTGGAAAAACTTTGTTGGGCGGGGCATAAAATACACGCAATATTAAGTATGTACTCTTCAGTATCATGTTCATGTACATATACACGTAACGTGTAAATATATGGTACATTTTTTATTTATCAAATAGTTCATGGCACTAAGGGCCATATGGCATAAACTGCCATTTGGCCCGAAGTGCCATGAACTATTTGTTATATAATACTCAATACATGCAAATCTGTCAGACGACATGTTATTGCAATTGTATATCTAAGACGAATAACAAGTTCGGAAAAAATCGAGAAGAAACCATTATATTGATCGGACCCGATCATTTAATATTGACCGGCTGCGTTAACAAAGACAAATAGGTGAAATAAAAACGTAAAGTATAATATTACATGACAATGCATGACACATAGATATATAATTAAGTGCTAACGACGTGTTTCTGGAATAACCATCATCTTGTGTGTGGGAAGTTATTTTTGTTTTACTTTTAAAGTCATGATTTTAGTAGTAATTATTCGAAAATCAATCGGAAATTTTATTACTTTGTTTTTATGAGCTATGGTAACATTTTTAGTTCACGAAAATTGTTTTTTAATATTTATTATTTTGGGTTATACAAAAGTATCCGTTTTAGCAATATTTTAAAGTGTAGACATTGCTTATACATGTATTATAATGTGTTTGTGTAGAACATTGTTTATCTGTGGAGATCTTGCAATGGGAAAGTGGGTTTTCATATAATTAAAATTTCGATTGTTGTGCTTCGAAAGTTGTGAAAAGTTTTCATATGAGAGCGTTTTTTCCTACATCATATATATATGCATTTTGTATTTCACTGTGATTGCCATCAGGCTACATATCCACGAAATATCTCTATACACGTGCTCGTGTAAGATAGTTTTGAAAACTGATTATTTTTATTTATTTATTTTTTTTGCAAACCCATAAATTTATTTTTAATTGCTGTGACAGAGCTACTTATTAGAAATGTTGTAAATACAGCAGTAGTTGTTATAGGAATCATTTATTTACAAATCTTCACGGTTTGATATGAAATACATGGAAAGATTATAATGTATACTTACTTTCCATGTTAGTTTAAACGGTCATAATAACTTGTATGTAATATATATTATCTCCCCTTCTGGGAGATAATATATATTACATACAAGTTTCACAATACGAAATGAAAACAACATATAGCCCAGCTAATTCTTCGCTGTGTGTCTATTAAGTATTAAGTATTAATGAAAGTTTGATCATTACCTAGAACATGATTTTGAGACAGATAATGGGTGATTCCTACAAAGTACGAGAACAACTGACCAAGGATTTCGTGTAGGAAGCTTTTTTTCTAATTATCTTGTCAGTCAAGATAACTATAAAAGGAAAATGTCTATTCCAGCAGTGCAATGTCGGTAATACAGATAAGATTATTATGTCTGAAGTAATATATTAGACAACAAAAGGTGTCAACAAAAACATGACAAACAGAACAAGTACAACGAAGTTAGGACTCGGTGTATTGTCTTATACCAGTCTGTTGTAATAATCGTTGTATTCTAAGTTCACCCCAGTTCAACGAGTTAATGAGTATATTAAATAAACAAAAACATCTTTGTTGACACTGTCGGATGCAGTGACCTCTTTATTTTATTAGTAACCCGCATATACACAAACAATGAAAACAACTTAAATAATGTTGTTAATTCTCGATAATATATATAGTCCACAATTCTCTTCGTCCATTCTTGAAAAGGCATTTACAAAAAAAAAAAAAAAAAAAAAACCCAACATGTTATAATAAGTATGTACATTGCGACATATCAGTATTATTCACAGCTAAAATTAAACTTCCAGTATTAATTAGCACGACTATCTTGGGTATGGTCACCACACTTCGCGATAATCATACATCGAGCACACCGCTGTAAATACCTCCGGAACCAAATCCTCAAGATTCCGAGGCATACCTTGCATAATTATATTATCATGTTTGTAAACTATGGACATGTTGATATAGTTTGTTGCATTTCTTGCAAATAAGCGATAGAAAAACCGAAGGCGCAATGAAGAATGGATAAGACGAAGACAAAAATAAGGAAAAAAAAAACAACACAATATGTGTTGGACACCACTTTAAGCAACCAAACACAAATAACCTAAATAAGATATGAATCCTCCTGCAAACTTCCGTGTATGATTCGGTACATATCTATTATCATTATGTTTGTTACATGTATGCTTCCTTTTAATAATACAGTATGACTAATGTGTTCCCGTAATCAACTACAGTCAGTTGTCAGACATATTCGGAAACTGACAATATTCTTTATATAAAATTACAGTTGTTCAAAATAATTATCCTGAAAGTCAATTCTTGTTCGATTTTGATAATCGACAAAAACAGAATTAAATGTAGTAGTATTCAATACTTCCATTACAGATTAATACACAAGATAAACATAAAAACTGAACTACATTTGGAAGAAGAGTTTGAAGATATCAAAGGGTAATAAGAATCCGTAAATGGAATGACAGACAGCCCTATGGCAAAACGCGAAAGGACCACACAACAAATCTATAAAGCACTACACAGACAACTAGCGATCAAGCAACACCAACCTTACTAAAAACCGGAAGTGAACTCAGGTGCTCCGGATGGCTAGGCAATTCCTGATTACTCCACCACTAGTCGCCTTAAACACAATACAGCGATATTAACTTTGTAGACAAATAATTTTAGTCTGCGTTTCATTCGTGAGGATTTGACAAAAAGACTATATATAAACTGCATACGTTTTTGACTTTTGAAACATTGTAGTTTTAAAAGAATTTGTTTAGGAAAATTGGAAGTTTTCGAATACTTTTGACAACTGATGGTGTAGTTCAAATCCAAGGTTTTTAAAACAAAAATGTGAGATGAATTTGGATTGTCTTTCATTTTTGTCTGAAATAACATTTGTATCTAAGCGATTTGTATTATTTTAAAATAAGTCTTTATTATCGCAACCTAACATTACAATGATGATTGTGTCTTTATAATGTACAACGGAATATCAAAGGCTATCTAATAAAATGGTCAATAAAAATACTACACTGTCCTAAAACAGTTCCTAAATCCAAAAATTCGGTACCCCGAACATACATATACATGAGCGCCCGGTGTCCTGTGTTGGTTGCGACACAATAAAAAAATGTGGCGGGTTGTTATAGTTTTATTTAGCCAAACCCTCCCCTCTTAATATAATAAGAGTATTTCAAGGATGATGAATGACTACCCGTATTGCGCATGTCTCCTAATGTTGTCATTTATCTTTGTTTCATTGTTTTGGTATTGCCTCGTGTATTTTCGTGGCTTATCTGGACGTCAACACAAATTTTGATTGGCTGAAGAAAACCTTGATCGACTTTTGATACCTTTACAATGAACATAAAAACAATGTCCTTCTTGTCTGATAAAAAACTATGTAGAGCCATATATCGGTATATCGTTAGATTAGTAAGCTTTTCAAGTGTGCATAGTCATTTACAAACACATGATCATCCAATTGCAGCACTTTATCAAACTATTATTAGAAAATCATAGTTTAGATAGGTCGTAAATGACATCCTAGTTCATATGTCCATTAACACATGTATATATATAGATACTTAATGTTTACAAGTTGTTGACATATTTTCAGAAATAAATAGAAAAAAAATTGTCGTCAGAAGGTTGTACTGCTTTCCAGACTCTGCCAAGGATAACATTTAGACCTCAAAATAACTTTGGCTTTTTCGTTTTGTTATAAATCCGATCCAAAAATAAATATAGGTGTTTACACTTTACAACCTATGATTATGTTACTGGTTGGGTTACCATGATACTCACACGTTACAACCTCTAGTTAATGGTAAGGGTTCTGTTTTATTAAAACTGTTTAACTCTGGTTACTGGTTGAGTGTCTACGGTATTAATATTTTAAAGCCTTTGGTTACTTGTCGGGTTTCTACAATATTAACATATTACAATCTATAATTCCTTGTTAGACGTCTGTGTTATTAACAGTTTTCAATTCTGGTTACCGATTAGGTGTCTATGGTATTAACACTTTGCATGTTATGTACTACCTCTGGTTAGTATTTTATCGTATTAACAGTTTACAGCCTCTGGTTACCAGATATGTTTCTATGCTCTGGTTACGTGTATACGGTATTAACTCGTCACATCATCTGGTTACTGGTTAGTTGTATACGGTATTAACACGTTACAAATTTCTGTTTACTGGTTAAGTATATACGGTATTAACACGTTACAAATATATGGTCACTGGTTAGGTGTCTATTGTATGAAAACATTACAACCTCTGGTTATGTGTATACGGTATTAACACGTTACAACATCTGGTCACCGGTTAGTTGTATACGGTATTAACACATTACATCATCTGGTTACTGGTTAGTTGTATACGGTATTAACACGTTACATCATCTGGTCACCGGTTAGTTGTATACGGTATTAACACGTTACATCATCTGGGTTACTGGTTAGGTGTCTACGGTATTAACACACTACATCCGTTGGTTCCCGGTTTGGTGTCTACGGTATTAACACGTTACATCATCTGGTTACTGGTTATGTATCTACGGTATTAACACGTTACAAATCTCTGGTTCCTGGTTAAGTATCTACGGTATTAACATGTTACATCCTCTGGTTACTGGTCAAGTGTCTACGGAATTAACACGCTACACATATATGGTTACTCGTTAAATGTCTACGGTATTAACTCGTTACATCATCTGGTTACTGATTAAGTGTCTACGCTATTAACACGTTACACCCTCTGGTTACTGGCTAAGTATCTATTGTATGAAAACGTTACAACCTCTGGTTAGGTGTATACGGTATTAACTCGTTACATCATCTGACTACTAGTTAAGTGTCAACGGTATTAATTATATAACACGTTACACTCTCTGGTTACTGGCTAATAATGTATAGTATTAACACGTTCCATCCTCTGTTTACTGGGTAGATGTCTACGGTATTAACACGTTACACCCTCTGGTGACTGGTAAAGAGTCTACGGTGTTAACACGTTACACTCTCTGGTTACTAGCAAAGTATCTATGTTATTAACACGTTCCATCCTCTGTTTACTGGGTAGATGTCTACGGTATTAACACGTTACACCCTCTGGTTACTGGTTAAGTGTATATGGTATTAACACGTTCCATCCTCTGTTTACTGGGTAGATGTCTACGGTGTTAACACGTTACATCCTTTGGTCACTGGTTAAGTGTCTATGGTATTAACACGTTATAAATCTCTGGTTACTGGTTAAGTGTCTACGATATTAACACGTTAGAAATCTCTGGTTACTGTTTAAGTGTCTACGGTATTAACACTTTAGAAATCTCTGGTTACTGGTTAAGTTTCTACAGTATTAAAACGTTGGAAATCTCTGGTTACTGGTTAAGTGTCTACGGTATTAACACTTTAGAAATCTCTGGTTACTGGTTAAGTGTCTACGGTATTAACACTTTAGAAATCTCTGGTTACTGGTTAAGTGTCTACGGTATTAACACTTTAGAAATCTCTGGTTACTGGTTAAGTATCTACGGTATTACAAGATGATTAATTAGATGTATATGGATACTATATAATGCATCATTGTGTCATTTCGGCTATTTTAATTCCACGTTAATTTGTCTTTATTCCTAAAGATTCATAATACAGCGATAACTTTGTCAGTTTATTACAGGTCTTGGTTGTTTTCTCCGGATCTCAGTTCCTTACAAATAAAAGTAATTAGTGATATAAGATATTGAATAACACCGTACAGTACAAATATGTAGAACAAAAACATATAAACTTTATACAAGGTGCCGGAAACTTATTTATTATTTCCTTTTTTCAACCATTTTCATATGGGACAAGCAATTTTATTTTTCATCTCGAACGCTAGGTTTAGTATCTCGAGGGCTCGACTTATTATCTATAAATCGAGAGCTCGAAATACTAAGTCGAGCCCTCGAGAAAACGAAGGAAAATTGTGTCCTTAAGCAGCCACCGTATTTTCACATCGGTGTAGCAGATAACAAAGAATTAATTCATATAATAAAAACAGTAATTGGAGACCAATCGAACCGATCGTAACAAACAGGTGTTACCTCACTCATTACAAATCTGTCAGTGGGTCAATAATAGTTTATTCATATCAATACGGCTCGTATTCTCATGGAGATGTAACATATTTAAGAAATATGCATTCATTAAATCGTTAATGGAAGTTTTGTCCATTAATGAACGAGATGATGATCAAGATTATAGGTGGATGTTCTCGATTATATAACTTTACGACAAAAAAAGATGATTTGAATTTTATCACTGTGAACTTTCCATTTATATGTAGCAACATTTTAGCAAAACCTTCATATCGTAGAAGAATAAAATCAATAAAAGACAGGCGAAAACCCATTTATATATCATACATGTAGTCAATGTGTACAAATACCTCAAAACTAGTGTGACCTCAATGATTCATACAGACTATATATACAATATAATACCTTTTACTTGTAAAACCAAACAACTTGAGTTTACATTTAACTTCAGCGTTATATCCAGGTAAAACTATTTAATTTTGTGTGTATACATGATCTGTTTTTAATATATTTTTAAAGGATTTTCTTGGCAAAAACTCTCACAACAACATATACTGTGTGCACAAATAATAAAATAAAGAAAAAATACCACTCTTTCAAAATCTAATCAGAAAGTCGTAAAAGCAGACAATATTGATACCTCTAACACACATACATAACCTCCCACTTTCCTGGCTTGGTAAAAACACTTCAATAAAAAGTTATTCTCAAACAGTTTTTTGAGCCAAAAACCTGCCATATTAGTGAAATGATGTGGTCATGCAATGATGTAAAGATGGATAATATGTGTCACAAATGTTCCAACTATACTTATTGATGTATGAAGCCAGAATATCACAGGACTTTCATATGTCACTTATAAACCTTTTTTAACAAGTTTTTTTCTGGGTACACCTAGACACGGGTGGGAGTCGAAGTCATATATATGTACCTTAGTCACGATTGTAGAACAACTCTCAGTTCTATTACGGCTTCTGTGATTCTTAAATAGATTAATATTTGCTTTGGACAAATAACTTGTACATCAAGTAAAGAGCCTTGTAACATTTATTTATACAAGACAACACCCACCATATCACGGAACCTTTCAAAGACGGTGATACATTAAACAAAAGTGATATAATGGTGTCAATGTATGTGGAAGGGACATATAGTGACACCCCTTCCTAGAACTAGAAGAAGGAAGTCAACGACGGAAGACTAAAAACTTATTATTTTCATATTAATTACTTTTGTTCTCACGTTCAGTTATATTGATGATGTTCTATCTATTTATAATCCAGACTTTGCTACATGTAATTAGATTCCATTAACATACATCAAATGAATATGAGATAAAAGATGCAACAGAAAGCGCTTCTTCTGCCTAATATATTGACATGTACTCAAATTTGACACCAATAACACCTTTTTATCAGTTTCTATGACAAAAGAGGCGACTTCTTTAACGTTTATTTGATAGTAATATATCAACCGTTCCTGCTTATTGAGTTTATATTTCCCAACTCATTAGTTGCGCTTGAGCCTTTAGTTAGTATGGAAACTTTTCACAATGTCACCACCCTCTGCGTACTAAAACTATTAATTCTAGGATCGTTCCGTCTTGTCTTTCAAACGTGTTTCAGTAGATATTGATACCGTGATGTAAACTATTATGTGACATGAATTAATTAATGACAATAACCAGAACTCTGATATAATGACCAGGCCTAGTATTAAGGATCAATGGCACGAGTACATTTCATTACGACCATTTCTTTATTTCGGGTTAGGGTTATGATGTCAGTTTTATTGATGGAGGAAACCGGGGTAACGGGAAAAACCCATCTACCTGTCGCAAGTCACTGACAGGAGCTGCTTACTCTTTCGGATCACCTAAGGTTAACCCCGGTTTTTAGTGGGGTTCGTATCCATCGATCTTTCATTTTATGTATGATGTTTTGTAGGTGGTTGTTTGTCTTGTTTTATTTTGGGTATTGTGTTGTCTTGTCCTTCTTTGATTTACTCATTCTGATTACCCATTAGGTATCTTCAAACTCTTCTTTCACTAATAGATAAATGCAACTGACTTCTCGTAGTATTGTCTTT
The DNA here is from genome assembly GCA_002080005.1 of Gigantidas platifrons. NCBI lineage: Eukaryota > Metazoa > Mollusca > Bivalvia > Mytilida > Modiolidae > Gigantidas > Gigantidas platifrons. The sequence goes on from MJUT01000713.1 coordinate 318,910, forward strand.
ATTGTTGTCTTCATTGTTGTCTTATTTTTTAACATCATTATCGTATTTGGCAACGCCTGAAAATCATGTCTTTTAAGTCAACAAACTAATAAGAAGGGAGTTTCTTCTTAGTTCAATAAGTGTCATCCGTTTAATCGTTCAAATGCTGATTAATTACCTGGTAAAGGCAAGATGTAAACCGATACAGGTATTTATAGATGAAGATAAATAAAAAAAGAAGATAAACACGAGATTTTACGAGAAAAATAAATCCTCTTTACATGTTCTTATAAAATAATATTAATTATTAACTTTAATAAATGATTTTTCTTATTAAAATTAATTTTCTTATTTCATGAAGGTGATGATAAGGAATCAATTTTATTACGATTCTATCAGGAAATTATAAAGTCCATTAATGAAGATGAAGAACAGATTAGAAATTCTTGTTGAAATGACAGTGTCACGTCAGAAAATCCTGATTAATTAATATATTTTACATCTAAATCGGTGTTAAGTCGGTAATGATAGGGCCACATGAGACTACAAATCAAATAGATAAGTTTCTTAGTTGCTTCAATGTCCACCTTAAATTACGTATAAATCATATTGAAAATACATGCATATGTATATTTGTTATAAGATCCATTTTTACAAAGGGATCTTTAAGATTTTTATCGTGAAGAAAACATAATGAGAAAATGAGATAACATTGCGTGATAGAAATTCCATTTTTCGGAATCCTCTAGGACCGTATTTACATGTCGTTGCGAGAGTGACTTAAACACAATAAGAAGATATCGTAACAAATATCATTAAGATAATATGATAAGTTTATTCAAGACTTGTGACCAATTGACAGACAATGTAAAAACCGAATAGTTTTCAACGGTACTACAGATGGACATGTAGTGCTAGCATCTGCTTTAAAACAAAAACGTAAATTTTTGTCCCATGTATGGACAATGTCATGCTGCCTGCGAGTCAAAGATAATTTGCAGCAGACTCTAATGTTATAGGGTGGTCGTTGGTTGTCCATTGCAAGGCAAAAAAGAACACCCACTGCTTCATCGGGGCCCGGGTGGCTCAATGAGTTAGGTAGTTGGATTACCTAACAACTCACACACGCATTATCAGCAATACGACGTGGGTTCCCACCCGGCTTTATAAATTACAAAAAAGGTACACTACACTCTCAGCCGCAAGTGATGAAGCTTAAACCAGTTCCTTACATATGGTCGGTGGTTCTCTCCGGTTACTCCGGCTTCTTCCACCACTAAATATGGTCGCCATGATATAGCTGAAATATTGCTGAAAGTGGGGTTGAACACAATAAATAAGGGTAATAACAAAATTACCGAACACAGAGCAATCTTCCAAAGGGAAATTCAAAACTCATAAATCAATAAACAGACAAAATCAGTCAACAACCGGGAAACTGGAAAAACGCAATGGTCCTGACTTGGTACAGGCATTTCTAAAGAAATGGTGGATTGAATCAGATTTTACGGCGCCAACCTCTCGCTTCCATTACGGTTCAAAGGTTCCCGTTGTCACTAAAACAGCATTTACAACAATACTGGAAAAAGAGGCAAAATAGCAGTCAAACAGTACCAAACTCAGTATCTAATATATCTCGTGAACCATCCCCATCAACTATGAGTCCTTTGAAGTATTTTAATTACGACTAACTGTCAAAAGCATTTTTACGTCACCACATTCACAAAAATTATTTTTGACATTGTAAACCACGTATACCAAATCCTTATCTTTATACATTTTCACTATATCTTTTACTATTGTGTCTGCAGAGACAGAATATATTTCGACAAGATCTTGATATCGGAATATAAACTTTTTAAGAGATCGAATAAGGCGAATCTTTTTATAGCCAGTAGCCTGTTTTTCAGACAAATATGACGCTTCAAGAAATCAGAATAATTGCTACTGGCTCTTGCATAGCGAATCAAATTCGGTTGTTTCGAATCATTTCCATTCCGTCAAAATTTTGTTATTTTCGTCTGCCAGATCACGTGATTTCGATGGAACTGCTGGTCCTGAGCTTCCGTTGTCAATGTACACAACAAAAACTCCAATCGATATGAGCCGTTTTAACGTTCGATTCTCAAGTTAAAAATATCTTAACATTTTCTGTAAAAGACAGATATCAATTAAATTATTTTATTTGTATCAAAGACTTCAACGCAGAGACAAATAATTCTTTAAAATTAAATTTGTTTTCTTTCTTTATTTGCGGCTGTCAGCATCATGAAAGGAAAACGATCTGCCTTTATGTATATATTTCTTATATAAGACAGATAGTGGGGTACCGAACACAAGTATTTATTCAGCGGTTTCCTTGGCGTCTCCATATTACAATTACTTATAATCTACCGCATCTACGACTATGATATGCTGACGTTGTCACAGTAATAGCGTAAACACCGGAAGTCGCC
>MJUT01000713.1:321552-350719 GCA_002080005.1 Gigantidas platifrons
ATCGTTTTCCTTTCATGATGCTGACAGCCGCAAATAAAGAAAGAAAACAAATTTAATTTTAAAGAATTATTTGTCTCCGCGTTGAAGTCTTTGATACAAATAAAATAATTTAATTGATATCTATCTTTTACAGAAAATGTTAAGATATTTTTAACTTGAGAATCGAACGTTAAAACGGCACATATCGATTGGTGTTTTTGTTGTCTACATTGACAACGGAAGCTCAGGACCAGCAGTGCCATCGAAATCACGTGATCTGGCAGACGAAAATAACAAAATTTTGACGGAATGGAAATGATTCGAAACAACCGAATTGCGAGATGTAAGCACCATATGCAGGAGAAGCTGGTATATTGCTGCACATATTAGGAAAATTTATGATTTTAAAATTGAAGTCGTCTCGTTTATCATAAATTTTAGTACTAAACCCAACGCTTTCTTAAAAATAACATCATTTACCTTTGGCAGTCTCAATTCTTTATAAAAACAAAAATGAAACCAATAAACACAACGTTTCATAACAAGCAAAGAAGATAACACGATATACGTTATTTTCACTATACATTTACTAAATGGATTTGATAAAACATAATACATTTTAATGAAAACTGACCTAGATTTATATAATTGTTTGCTTTATACCAGTTTCACCAATGTGTGCAGCTGAGTCGTTCTGACTGTTTTATCAAATAAATCCTTGTTTTATTTTAACAATAGCACTATGGAATTGGAACTGCTGATCCTTTCCTGTTTTATTTTATGTAGCTCATGTTGCTTAATATTTTGTGTAGCGCTTTGTTGACAATCTTTTGTCGTTTTGTTCCATTGTAAAGTACATTTTTTGTTTGTATGTCCTCCGATTTACGGGATCTGAATACTTCTTCGGTATCTTCAAACTTTGTTTTACATCGCCAGTGAAAGCAATGCAAATGTGTGATGCAATGAAAACAATAGACTATACTTTGGCATACTACCATGCATGTAGAATAGGAAATATAAGTATAGCGTAAAACTCGGTCATAACGAATTCTAGGGAAATAGAGTCATTTGTTCGCTTTAACCACTATTCGCTCTATCGATATAACGAACTTTGTAATAAAAATATAAAGTTTTAACGGTGAAAGTGAAACAGAAAAAACAAGATTAACTTTATTAGCTATACCAAGAAAATATAAACAACTATACAATATCAAAACGTCTATTATTTGCCGAAGAAGTGTTGAATGTTTGCCTTCGTTTCCTAGGAAATGCTTTTGTCAACTTTGTCTGACAACAGACGCAATTTTTCTCTACATTGTAACGTGTCTCCAGTAAACGTCTCATTATATCTAGTTCAATTAAGTCATCATTGTGTGGTAACGGGCCGTTAAAAAAGTGTCAACATCACGGCCAGGATTTTCATCAATTTCATTTTTGTTCCAAATCAGCGAAACAAAAATGTCATCGTCTGACATCGTTGTTTCTTGCACAGGTTCTACTATTATCTCGAATAGATTTTGGAACTGTTCTGATTGTCTGGTGTTTTTTTTTCATGTTATTACTACCAGATCACTGTTAATAACAATAGCTTGGTTAATCACATCTCACATTCGACCTACTATTTTATGCATAGTCAGGAAGCATGATAGTAGTATTGTACGATTTCCAAAATATGAATCATCTTTGTTTTTCAAAAGTTTGCTTTAAGTAATTGCTAAAATATCAATTTTGGACGTACATGTACTATCTTCTTTTCTTTGATTCCCATCATCTACACATTTGATAAGGTCGTATTTAGGTGTCAAACCAATAATTCACCAAGCAGAGCTTAGAACATATACGAAAGTAGTCCTTTTTTAAGAAAATAGTTTCTTTCGCTTTGTTTTATTGTGAAAAATACTGAATAAAATGGAATAATTAAAATTGATAATTGAAGTTAAATATATATGGATTATTTTGAGCCCAAATTTGATTGATTTAGTTGTATTTTAATACATCTATGGAGGATTTGATGCATGACCTATAATTATTGAATTTCCCGGGGATGGTGGAGCTACTTTTAGAGTAGGTGTTTTCCATAGCCTGGCATTTCACTACAAGACTTTAAACATCCACTGATATTTTCACAGAACATAGAGGAATCATGTACGTTTCAGATAATGTATGGTCTTGAAAAGGTTAAACTTCCTACAAAATAGCCAGGCAGGCTCGAAAAAAACCCCACAAATTTAGTAGAAAATGTTAAAGAAATTAATTATAAGTTTCACACCTTTATTCTCAAAGTAAATGGTTATTCTTTTCCGACTGATACTGATATTTTACACTATAAACAACAAATTATAACATTTCTCATCTAATTACACTCCAGGTCTATTGTTAAACCATACACTTTCAATCTCTGAAACTGCATACTATGAATTATTTCATTGTTATTAGAACAATAGTGTGACGACAGGGGTTTCTGGAAACCCTTGTCTTCACAACCTATGAGCACGGCCTATTGTGCCTACAGCAATGAAATAATTAATTACCATTCATTACCAACTGGATCTTGAAAAACTGAAAAAGAAAACATGAAGATTTTATTAATGAAGCATAGTAAAAAATCTTGTTAATGAATTATAGTCTAAAACATCCAAGCAATTGTTAAAAAGGAAAAACTAAATTATAATAAATAATTGAAAAAAAACTTGGCGGGGAAAGTACAGTAAAAAGTAAACACATTAAATGTCGGCACTCTTTCAAAAGTTTATCCATTGGTGGATCCGGTAGGGAGGATTTCGGAGAGGGGGGTCTCCATTATTCTCGAAAAATTTGTTAAAATTATATTAAAATTGTGAAAAATTAGACTAATCACATTTTTTTTTATTCTGAAACCCCCTTTTCAATTGTCTGAATCCAAGTCTGTTTCCGTGGTAAAAAAAACCATTCACATGTTAAATGCGCACTTAAAAACTTAAAAGTTTATGGGTAGAAAAATACTTTGTAATATTCAATATATACAGATTATTACATGGCATTTTTCATATCATACCCTTTATCAGCCCTAGGTCATGATATCAGCCCGAGAGCCGATAGGCTCAAGGGATGATATATGAACGAGGGCTGATAAAGGGTATGCTATGAAAAATGACATGTTATGATATGTTTATCATATACTTCAACAGAGGATATAACTGATTTGTACCAAAATGTAAATTAGTCATTTTGGATAGAATTAAATACATGTATATAGTCATAGAATAACAAAAATATTGTTTTAATATGCAAATCCAATAAATGCACGTTTTTTAACCACTTTCTATATCAGCCCGATTCGATCATTCTTGTGAAACTGGGTGAAATAAACATGACTCCTCTTATTATTCTAAGCAAAACTCAAAGTTTTATTACAGGGTAAAATTTTAGCTTTATCAACTACAAGTATATGATAAATATTGTTACTTACTTTATTTGGCTGTTCTGAGTAATATTTGTGACAATATGGTTTTTTGGTTAATATCCATTTTCTACAAAAAGTTCAGTTCAATATAACACATCTATCATTCCTGAAGATCATGTTGTAAAAGAATATTGAATAACTAGTATTCAGCATTATCTTTCATTATTAACCAATCAATCTGTTTAATCCTTAAATACAACACAGACCTTCAATCTATCTTTAAAGAAGGGGTACCCAACCACAAAAATGTATCGTTTTATGGAATTAAATGTTTCTGTATTTATTGTTTTTGTTTTCTATGACACTCTGTAATGAATAGCTCGTGTATTTAGAATAACCTGGGGAGTAAGTTAGTTATACACTTCGGTATACGGTGTTTCTGGATTAGAAACCACTCGGGACTTCGGCCCTCATGGTTTTTAATCCAGAAACACCTATACCTCAGTGTATAACTATTACTTAACACAATCTGATTAAAACTCGCTTGTATATTTCAAAGTGACATGTACAGGTAAATAAATAATGGACTGAGAATATACACTCCAATTGTAGATTCTTAAAAACAAATTAACGAGCACTGTAAGAGCAGAGTTCATTCTATTTAAGGATTTCTTATGTGTATTCTCTTACTGACAAAATGTAATGCATTTCCATCCTCAACCCTGTTTATATATATATATATTGGGTTTTTTTAATTACATTTTTAATGCTTAGAAATGAACATTATATTGCAATTAACAAGGGTAAAACGGTCCGTTCGTTATTTGTTTGTTTTGTAAGACTATTTTTTAAAAGAACACTTAATCGCCGATTCTGAACATAAATTATACCATAATTGAAGTGCTTGTATCGTGACTTGTAAAGCTTGATCAATTATTCATATAAACTTATATGCTAGTTGAACGAAAAACTATATCGGTAAAATAGTTGTCGATGTTAGTTTAGTTTAAACATATTTTATTTGCTCAAATGTGCAAAAAGGATAAGAAACAAGTTAAACAAACTTATGAAGTCTTCTCCTATATACAATAAGTTACAACATTATTTGATAGAGTAAGCATGGATATGACATTTCTTACATTAATATGTGTAAATTGAACACGATCAGAGAATGAAGGAAGGAATGAGAGAGAGGGTTGATGGTGGTGGTGTGTGTGGTTGTTCTCTTGGTGAGCCACTTAGACAACAAGAAACATTTCAGACTTCTTTTTATATTGAAACACGTGTCTAAATTTGTTGCTGGTCAAGAGGACGATCTGGGGAAAAAAGACAAATTTTCATATTTAATTGTCTTGGCTGAAAGTACTCATAACCTATTACATATCATAAAAAAAAACAAAAACAAAAACCAAAAAAAAACCAACCAGCTTGAAATAATAGCTATGGAAATGCAAGAATAAAAACTAAATATGCCCAGTGCAACACTTGATTGTCATGAGAGCCGTTGTTTTATTTAATGTTTCCTTTGTGTCAAAATAATCATCTTTGTCAGTATATCGTGGTAACGAGCTTAAGCTTCGATGGTAGTCGTGCTCATATTCAAAAATTGTCCAATAAGAAACAAATATCGTTTGATACACTATTCTGATTGACTGTTTTTTTCCCGAGTACAAGTACAAACTGACGGGCAAAAGATGTATGACCGTAAGGTCTGGCCGAGAGGTATGGACGCGTTAGCAGAAACAAATACTGCTGAAATGCTTGTATTTCTAATAGATATGATTCACCGTAACCACTGACTTAGAGCGTCATGCGCACTAAAATTGATATCTGCGTTTTTAATATAGTTCGATATTAAAGGAGGTCGAAAAAGTACTTTGAAACGCTCAGTGTACAAAGCGTTACTCGCAGACATTTAACGACTATTGTTTATTTGAAAAATAATACATGAGATTGGATTATTGCATTGTTATGTATATATGATTAAATAAATATATATGCATTGCCTAACATATATGGGTAAATTCCAGACAGACCTGACATAATATACTTATAAATACGTACATTGTATAATAATTTATTGGCTGTATACGGCACCATATTATTACTTCGTGAAACAGATATCTTGGCAGTACCAGTTGCCCTTTCAACTGTTATACGACATTTACAAACATTGTCTGTAGTTAGTTCTTTACAATTTCCCATGTAATTACTCATTTTCAATTATCCTGTCATGTAATAGGTTCCATCAATCAATGTCGTTTATATTTCTCTGTTACGATTCCTTTTGTAAATTAAACCAATAACGAGGGTTATTTACGATGTAAGACCTTTTTGAAGATACAGCAAGCACTATATGATGTATCTGCATTTGAAAACATTTTTTTTGTCAAACCATTTAACTTGGGGTAATCAATTAACTAAAAAAATCTTATTTTTCTTTGCAGCAATAATTCTAGCAATGGAGCATACAAATATGGGATTAATTCTTCCTGAAATCAATAAATGGACTGAAAAGGACAGACATTCCTATTTCATCATATCACGTGATCCGTACAGAAGCATTGATTACATCACATCAACGTTTATCAATTTGCCAAACGTCTCAAGAGTGCTTGAGAGCTGTTTTGTGATATTACCGATTGTGCCAAACGTTTTCATCACACAGACATCTAGCGAGTATAACGAATCGTTTAGTGACGTTTCTTCGATAATTGCACAAGGTTACCATAAATCTATTTTAATGGGAAGCTCTGGTTTTGACAGTGAAACCATTGCACAACATATAAAAACGAGTACATTTCTTAACGATAACCGAACAATTAAGTTTTTGTCGTCTGAAGAAAGATATTTTGATTTTGGTTTATATGATTATGATACTATAACACATTCCTTCAAACTTGCCAGATATTTAACAAACTATAATGGAGGTTCATGGACCCGTATATCACTAAGGGAAATTTCATGGGCTGACAGTATATTACAACCAGACGAATGTTTCCAAGATTTGCATTGTCACGGCGACTCTGGTAAATAGACATATAACTCAAAATTAGTAAATAAACATTAGAAAACACCGAAGGGACAATCAAGTATGGACAATCTAGAGACACGGGCAACATTGGGCTCACAAGACACGGCGAAGACAAACAAAACAAGAAACACAACACACAAATCTTTAAAGATTAGGGGCCGTCATGGTCGTGATCGTATGCAATCAATGCATATTACAACTACAGTTGTGAGTTCGCTTCCCGCTCATGATGTGGTGTGCTCAATACAACATTATGTGATAAAGTTTGTCAGTGACTTGCGATACGTCGGTGATTTTCTCTGGGTACCCCTGTTTCATCCACCAATAAAACTGTTCGCCATGGATATGAACAGAAAATACAACACTCAAAGAAAATGGTGAAAAGGGCAAATAATGATCTACAAAGCACTACGCAGAAAACTAAAGATTGGCCAACATAAAACCTACTAACAAGCTCTTCGGACGAGTAAGCAGTTCCTATGACACCTGCGGCCCCGTCGTATTACTATGGTTACCAATCCGGTGATAAGTAATGAATGTGTAGAGGACCAGATTGTGATCACGATGGTCGCATATAGATAGCAATATATGACATGTAATACTTATAGATTATTATATGGCATTTTCATATCATATTACACCTCATGTAATACGGCAGACATTATTACACCTCTTGGAGATATGACTTTTCGAATTTATGACATATGCAAAATTAAACATATCTTGAGTAAGTATATGATAAAGTTTGTTATCCAACCGATATGTATACTTAAACATATAAAGGATTTACGGCCCACATTATGTCATCAATGGGCACATCTGAGACATAATCATTGACCGAATTGTTCAAATCATATACATGCTTTAACACGTGACAATTAAATTGAATTATCTGTCAGATTATCCACACCTTATTGGCACCTTGATAGCAGAGAGACATCGTAATTCGATATCTTAGGCAAATTAAGATGTTCAAGATATATCTGTTATATTTTTGTAGGTGTAGAGTTGGTGGTTACCATAGTATCAGCATTGGGATCAGTAGTTACTGTTGTACTTGTTGGTTTATTAGCAGTTTATCTGTGGTAATATATTATAGTTTATTATTGCAATAAAATAAAACATACTACCACATCGGTGGAACAGCTCCAAATTCCAATCCAAAAATAGTACATCCTAACAACGTACACATGACATCTCAATATCCTGGTTAGGCACACGCACTTCAATAAAAAGTGGCGAGTCTGAACTAGTTTTATGAGTTCGGACCTCACCTCTTAGAAAACAAAAGTTACCAGTAGGATATTAATTTTGTATGCTAAAATGCGGACATCGACATGTGATAAAGCATTATCTGATCTTTCATAGACATATATTTTAACATTATATTAATACATAGTCCGAGATATTACCAGAAAAAAAAACATTTTACAGTTGTAATGATTTTTTTTTTACTAAACTCATACGAATTATATATCGTTGGCAATGGAGTCTTTAATGAGTTCATGGTATAAGGTTAATTTGTGCCAATGTATAAAAGGGGGATTTTATAATTTTTGTACGCTTATCAATTTTCAATATTATATTTTATTTGTGAAAAGGTAGTTCGTTTGATATCAAATAAATGCTTCCATCATTAAAAATACATATTTTAAAAGAGAAAAGAATGTGTCCATAGAAAAGATATGTCCATGCTTCCCAGCTAAAACAGTTTCTTATATATCTAAACGGGAAAATATGGCAAAGTCAAAAAATCGAACTTGGTTTGTTTGTTTGTTTGTTTGATGGTGTTTAACGCCACTTTCAACAATATATCAGTTATATCGTGTCGGTCAGTTTTATTGGCGGAGAAAAAATTGACTTGTTTTATGGTCCCTGGCCTTATATATAAATTTGAATGAATACTTAATAGAACTTGTGTTATTGGACAGACGCCCAAAGCGGAATGTACAAGCTCAATACTCCCGGGCCAGGAACACGCTGGAATTTTAAAATCTTAATTATGTTCATTGTTTGTTTTTGATAGGAAAAGGCATGCAGATAGGCTGATGTCAAAAGGTCCAAACAAAATTGTACTACAAATCACAGATTTAACATTTCTTCATAGAAAGAATTTGAAAACAGCAAAACTTGATGCATCTGTAAGTAGATTGTATTACAAAATTGTTGCTATTTAAATTGAAGTTTGTATGTTTCTACATTTCTAGCTTGAATTAGTTAAGTATATTTGACCATTTTCATGTGATTATGGATTATGGTGTTTAACACCACTTTTAACAATATTTCAGTTATATCATGGAGGTCAGTTTTATTAGTGGAGGAAACCAGAGAACCCGAACAAACTTTATCACATAATGTTGTATCGAGTACACCTCGGAATGAACGGGATTCGAACTCAAAACTTTTAGTGGTGATAGGCAATGATTGCACAGGTAGTTTTAAATCCATCTACCATACGATCACGACCACGACAGCTCCTGTGAGATTATGTCTATGATTATTGACTATAATGAAGCTTTCACTTCACCTGTTTATTATTTTTATTTCAAGAACGTAATTGGAATATATCTAGGCCGAATTAATTAACTCATCAAATAAGGAAAATCACGAGTTGATAGAGATTATAACTGACAAAAATCCGAGACGAACGAACTGAAGGAGGCAGTTGATTTGATAATTTACAAACTATACATGTAATACATGTTGTAATTAACGTAATTAAATCGACGTGGTATATATGGTACCGATATACAATCACAGCTAGAAAACTGTTTATTCCTGGTATTTATCTCTAAATATTTCTTGATGCTTAACATAAGACTCTATAATTAATATCATTATTGACTAACAATTCTTAAATTGTTTACACAAAGTCTATAGCATCCCCGATATACCAATAGTCTCTAATAGTTCAAATTTGATAGACCTCATTTCCGGGGTAGCTGCACCTTACACCAATACATACATGTATATATATGCATAAACCATTTTCAAAGTAGCTGTATTCGATTAATTGTATGGATACGACCATTTAACTTTCAGGGAGTAGGCTGTTTTTCCCCCTTTATTTTTGTCGTCGAATTTTATAGAAAAATATATCTTCACTTGACAGATGCCAATAATAAATAGTCTGACATAGTAGTGTTCAACCAGAAATGTTGGTAATACGTGATGACAAATATACTGATTTTTCATGTAAAACAATTCTAATTGTTTTAGTGTAGTTCGCTATTTGCACAACATAATTTACACATTCGAAGTAAGATGCATACCTAGAAATGGACAGAGATTCCATTGCAAATGGGAACATACATCTTTGACCTGAAATAGAAACGAGAATAAGAAACTGAAAGGCTCCTATAATAAATTTGGCATTGTACAATGTTCAATTATATATAGGTATATATCAAGATGGTATATCACCAGTAACAAATATGATATATAAATCAAATTAAATACAGTTGTTTTTTCTCCTATGCGGTACATTTTGTAATAGGGCAAATACTACAAAAAAGGTTACATATCGAAGGTCCGTATCAAAATAAGGCAAATGTGTTCTCATATGCTAATATTCTTATACAGGAGAAATCAATTTTGTGTATCTACTACAGATATCATTATTATCCACAAATCTATATTTTGATCTTAATAACAACAACTACATTCATCTATGTGTGAGTTATATTATTTATGTCAAAGAAAACAAATTTGAATCTGTTTATTATTTGTAGAATACAGATAAGGTCAGTTGATTACTCTGTTGATTTAGATGTCATGATTTATTGCAAGACAATATGAGAATGACAACACTAAAGTAATCATATTTGTATAATCAAAGAAAAGGTTACTATAACACGTGTTGGTATTCCCATGGTAATTTAAACACCAATAAGACATATGCTTCTTTAATTCCAGAGTCAAAGAGTCTTTGTTGACAAACCTGATATAGTCAAAGGCTCTGAGAAGGCCAACAGCCGGTCAATGGTTTCATTACACGAATTATCTGAATTTTCAGAAATAGCCAGATATAAGGTAATGTATGTTGTCACGGAAGTACAATAATCTCATTGATAATTCCTATCAAATGCACTTTTATTACAGCCTTTATTTTTAAATTTTGGAATAAAAATTATATTTCTGAAAATTTGCTATGTATTCTTCCCATGTACTGTAATTAATCGAATGATTTTGGTCTGAAACAAGATGTAAGGTCATTGTTTGAAAACGATGTTTTTCTTTAATATTAACATACCCAATATACCGAATAGATGTTTACATAATGAACTTTCAAATATTATCATTTCTGAAAAAATAGAATGAAAAAAAATATTGTTAAGATGTTAAAATTTTACTTTGCTAAAAATGTGTATATTATAAAGAGTAGGAAAACGGCTCGATGCAAAGATTTGATTTCATGAAAAGGATATCACAATATGACATCCTGAATGGACATCAAATGTCATCAATCTTCTATAAAGAATTATATTACTCTTTTTGATATTTTATTGGGCATATTTTGGTTGTATTTAAGCAATCAAAAGGATTTTGTGTCAACAATGTAACATTGAGTCGCGTTCACTCAGCGTCAATATATATAGAGACCTCATTTTCATGTGGTATATATCGATTTTAAATTGGTTTCTTCATTATAACTGGAGTTCTTAATGCGCAGATATTTTTGTTGCATACATTAAAAACCGGTAGTGAATTGGTTGAGCAATTCCTGCTCCACTTGCGGCAGCCGTCTTAATAATATTACAAACAATCCGATGAAAGGTTATTAACGAGTACACAACACGGTTTGACTATGAAAAATGCAAGATATCCGTGTTCATTTGTGACAACCAAGTATGAATGGCGACTGTGAAACTTTCAAAGCTATGCCATCAACTTTAGTATAAGGAACCATTGGATCTGTAGCTTTTATGTTAGCAGCAACCCTATGTCATGGAAATCCAAGAAAAACAAACTTTGGAGTATTGTATGATCAGGGAAATATATGTGAAGGTACATACAATGATCATATAAATAGAAAGTTCACAATGGGAAAATTGAAATAATTTCCTTTGTCTTTATGTTACGTCATAAAAGTCATATGCAATATAAATCATCTTTGTAGGAAATAAGGGTAATAACAAAATTACCGAACACAGAGGTAAAGATTGATTATTATCTATAATTAGCTAATGGTGTATACGTGCATCGCTACTCGTTTCTCAATCATGACGTTTTTAGTTAGTCTTATCTTAGAAATGGCAGCCTATAGTTTTCTTCGTTTATACATCCTGATTCGCAAGACATCAATCCGAACTAATTAATCAATGCAGCATATTCGCACATTTCATCATTCTGTTTGATACAGTTTATTCTTTCATGAATTTAAACAGTATGAAATGGATATTGCATCGTAGCGCGTAACAATTACATTTCCGGATTAGCCCGAAGAATAGTTTAAAATGTTGATGAACCTTTTGTACAGACATATGCCAACTGTGATAAATGTTCTCTATATACATTCAGAAAAGAAAAATAATGATTAAGACAAAAAGCCAATCTGAATTTTAAATTGCTGTTAAATTTTTACCAACAGAATAAAGATGTCACAGTTAATCAGTGGCTTCATATGGGTACTAACTGTGACGTCTTATGGAATTTAATATGTGTCTCAGGATATGGAAAATTTTAATTTGAAGCATTAGTTTCATGTCAATATTTCAAGTAAAGGAAATATAACTTGTTTGGACTAACCTCACAAACATCCTGTAGATAATAAGTTTAAAAATAACATTGTTCCAGCATATTTTACATTTTTTAAATAAATTAATAATTGTGTACTATTATCTTTAATGTATAAGAATATAATGAGGAATTAAATAAGTATGATGGTGTAAGTTAAATCAATTTGATAAGATACGAGAAAAAACATGAAGATACCAAAGAGGTCATCAGAGACTGTAAATCTAAGCAGGACATACAATGCAATGGTCAATAGAAATATCACTAAAGAAGAAACAACGAGCTACAAAACATTGCATAGAAAATTAATGATTGAGCAAAACGAACCGCCTTAAAGCTGGAGGTGATCTCAGGTGCTACAGACGAGTAAGCATTCATGCTCCACTAGTGGCACCTGTCGTGTTATTATCATTACAAATCCGATGACAAGTCATGAATGAAGGAAGAGCTGAATTGGGATTTCGACACACGGACCATGTCCTTAGTCATTTGTGACACATATATTCCGTAGCGGTTTAGGTTTAGTTCCTTTGGTTTTATTGCTCCCACAACTTTATTTGGCCGTCCAATTTTTCGATTTTGAGCGTACCTACGCTTCGTGCGCACTAAATTTGATATCTACGTTTGTGTTATCCCCGTCATGTTAGCGGCCATAAAACATTCGAAGTAATGAATACATTTTAACCGTTAGGGAACCCTTGGTTCTGTAGCTGCCTTGTTAGTAGCAAATATCTATAATTTAAATCATGAAAGGAACCATAAGCTCTGGAATGTTCTGTAAACTTAGAGAGATATATACTCCGCAGGATGGAAAAGCAAGGTACAACGCTTTAATTCACATTGAATTCAATGTGAGACCATATGCAATGATGAGCTGGTATATTCAATTAAGAGCAAGATGGTCCATATCTTGCAGATGTGTAAAAATCGCAATTAGCGACAGTCCAAATATCTATTATATTACACTGGTATATATCTCATTTTGTGTTTAATCTGTTCAAGTGTGTACAAATTATAAACATATGTTAATATTGTATAAAAAGTCAACAGCGGCACGTTGTTCTATTGATGATAGAGATACGTGTAGCAATAAATAGTATACGTACATTTTGTAAATTGTCAGTTACAATGGGGTTCCACTTGTGGAGCAGCAACGACTTGCTCTTTCGGAACACATGAGTTCACCCCGGGTTTTAGTTGAGTTCATATTACCCAATCTTTAATATGCTATGCAGTATTGTCCTTTTGTTTTGTTTATCTTTTGACCATTTCATTATCTGTCCTTCTTCTTATTACGCCGTTGGTATCTTCACACTTGTCTTTCTCTGTAAAACATTGTAAATATAAACTGTAGCATGGACCAGTAACATATAAATTCTGGATGTATTAATTAACAAATAGTTCATGGCACTAAGGGCCATATGGCAGTTTATGGACCGGGATGTCACCCACAAAATATTATATTTTGTGGGTGACAGACCGGTCCATAAACTGCCATTTGGCCCGAAGTGCCATGAACTATTTGTTATATTATACTCAATACATGCAAATCTGTCAGACGACATGTTTTTGTTATTGTATATCTAAGACAGCAAACCAGTTCGGACGAAATTCGGAATAAAACGTTATATTGATCGAGCCCGGTCTATATACTAAAATATTGACTGGCTGCTCTAACAAAGACAAAGAGGGAAAATAAAATCGTAAAGTATAATATTTAGATATACATGCTATAGTATATATTGTTCAGTAACTAATTGTTCTTTTTATATTTTAATTGACAGGGCGATGTTGTATATGTTAAGGAAATTTCAACAAAAGGCTTTGAAGTATCTGGAAAAATGATAACACACATAAGAGCAGTGAGTAACGATTAAGCAATATATAAATACAGTAAAGTACAATCTATCAATCAAAAACGTCAGAATACCTCATTCATGAAAACACTGGATCTCCACTGACTACAGGAAAATCTACTATGTCTTTATTTACTTGATGTCTCTCTTTCCTTGAATATAAATTATACATATATTAATACGTATCGAATAAATTAGAAGTAATGTTCCAGTTATAAAATAAATTCCCGAATTTTTTTTTATTGTCCAATAATATAAAACGAAGACGACGCTGTCATCTCATAATTGAACGGGACAGTGTACAGTTTTGAATACCTCATAACTGAACGGAACAGTGTACATTTTTGAAAACCTCATAATTGAACAGGACAGTGTACAGTTTTGAAAACCTCATAATTGAACGGGACAGTGTACAGTTTTCAAAACATTAGGACTATCTTTCAGTAACCCATTTTACATTGACTATGAATATGTTGTTTATACCGATTGATATGTTTGCTAATATTATATTCCTGCAATATGTTTATGATATGTGTCTGGGGTGTTATTCATGTCAGTATTGTGTTTTTGTTTATTAGATCACTTCATCATTAAGAGATACTGTAAACCACATGTTGTCTGCAACAGTAGCATTGTCCAAAATATTAAAGAGTATAATAAAAACGTAGTTATACAATTTAATGAACAACTTACTTCCCAGGAATATGTGATTAATATTTGTGAATTTGAAAGAACGTATTTGATAAAAAAAAATTAAACAAGGGGGAGGGGCATTGTGGTCGTGATCGATGGTAGTTGGATTTACAGCCACCTATGCAATCAATGCCTATTACCACTAACGTTGTGAGTTCGAATCCTGCTCGTAGCGAGGTGTACTCGATATAACATTATGTGATACAGTTTATCAGTAACTTGCAGCAGGTCTGTGGTTTTCTCCGTATCCTGCAGATTCATCCACCAATAAAACTGACCGCCAAGATATAGCATAAATATTGTTGAAAGTGACGTTAAACACCATAACCATATGACCATATTGGAGAGCAATACATATGGAAAATGAATTACACAATTGTATTTATATTTGTAATGATACATTCATATTCCATGTAAACCTCTACCGTTTCTATATTGCATACAATTGACGGGTTTTTTTCTTGGCATATTGTTTTGTCCTACAATTGTTCTAATATGACATTAGCTATACAAACAATGTCATGAAAAAATAATAGAAAAATATCACGGTTTATTTAAGCTTCGGACATGTGCATTGCCAGACATATTGTGTCGTCATTCCCGATTGAACAGGAACATGGTACATCCATACATGAATTTTTATGTTGTTTTTGACATATTAATTTCCCCCAAAATATACCAAAAATATTACTAGAATCGACTTTAAGTTTTGTATTGTCGACTTCCTGTACTTCGCTGAGGAAATTGACGTCTTTATTTGACGATTTTTGGGGCATTTCACTTGTTTTTACTGCTAAAACCCAATGCCATTAAATTGGAAAATGTCAGTAACTTAACTGTAACTCGGGGTCGTTGTATGTATAGCAACAACTAATGTAAACATAAAGGTTTATGGATTTTGTGACAAGATGCATTTCCCATTCTGCCTTTCGTGTAATACATTAAGTAAGATGGTTCCTATTAGAATCGAGATGAGTCATGGAAGCCAAAAGTTTGTTTATTTACGTTTTAACATGGGTAACATTGTCATATTATAGAATGTAATCTTATACTGCTGCTATGAGTTGGATTGAATGGTAAAATATACATGATGTACAAGTATATCTCTAGATATACTTATAACATGGAACAATTTTACCATGCGGATAGTGTGTTGCTTTCCTAAAACCCTAGTACACTAGCATACGATTGCTAGTTTGCTTGCTTGATTGTGCTTTAGCCCCAACTTTAACAGTAGTTCATCTATATTGTGGCGTGTTTGTATCACGCTACTCAATATGTAAAATACAGATTTGCAATATAATTTATAAACGAATATGCAATTAGGATGGCAATATTCCATGGATGTATCTGTGTGCAACATGCATTTGTCAGAAAGAGACACATACATTTGTCATGCGATATGGTCCATCTGATGGTTTTTGGTCTGTTCATCAGTTGTCTTATAAACATACAATGCACCGTCAGAGTCTTGTTTTACAGCAAAATCTTTTCTTGTAAGACTGGCAAGATTCTCTCTCCCTCGACGTCCAAAGTGAATCATAATATCCACAAATACCTACAAAACAGAAATTATAAAAAAAATCATTATACAATAGTAGATTTTATTGATCATGCGTTATTTATTTTAGTTAACACAACAAATGTATGCCAGTTTCTTCTTCTCGTTGTATAGCTTTGCATTTGTCTCTCTATTTCACATTTTCCAGCGTATTCTTCGGTACATCTTGATATATGTCCTTTATGTTATTTATATGAAGGCTTAAGGATAAAGCAATAATGACAACCATTCATTGAACATTTGTTGTCAGTGGAGAGGAAAAAATGATAAACAAATGTTATACATGTAATATGTTGTATTGATATACAACTCTATCAGAGTGTGTTACTGTCAACGACAATTCATCTGATACGATTGCTGGTAACCTATCTGATACGATTGATGGTAACCTATCTGATACGATTGATGGTAACCTTTTTCGACCAAATACATTAAGCTTTAAATTGTGAGTTCTTTTAATTATTTGTTTGATATTATTATGCGACGGCTGTTACTCGCGGAACAGGAACTGCTTATCCCTCCGGAGCACCCCATGTGTCTTGTGATGTTCGTGTCTCTCAATCTTTAGTTTTCTGTGTACTGTTTTGTAGATCGAGGTTTGCCTTTTTGGTCTTTTTCCTGTGACAATTTCATAGTTTTTCCTTTGACTTACGGGTTCGTTTTACACTCTTGATATCTTCAAACTACTTTTCTCACCAGCTTCAATGTATATGATAGTATTGCTTTCAAACGTTTAAATGCACTATACAATATAGACATGATTATTCATTCATAGTTCTGACCGCTTGACTTATTGCAAGTTAATTATATAGATGTTAATATTAAAAGTGCATAATTTGTACTTCTAAGGGTTCGTTTTAAAGTAAGCGGTGATCGCTTTAAGAACTTGTTTCTATCTTTATACGAATACGGAACATGCAAATTAATATTATTCTTAGCTTCGCGACAGAATGCTGCAATCAGTGGTTTTACTGTCAATATACAATATAGACATGATTATTCATTCATAGCTTGACTTATTGCAAGTTAATTATATAGATGTTAATATTAAAAGTGCATAATTTGTACTTCTAAGGGTTCGTTTTAAAGTAAGCGGTGATCGCTTTATGAACTTGTTTCTATCTTTATACGAATACGGAAAATGCAAATTAATATTATTCTTAGCTTCGCGACAGAATGCTGCAATCAGTGGGTTTAATGTCATATATCCTTGCAATGCAAGTATGATGTGGTCGATATCCAATTATGGTTGTAGTAATCGCTGTCTTGTTAACGTTATTGATAGCGGAAATGACCTGTAATTTATTTTAAAATAATCTGTTTCAGCTTCGGGAAGTCCGACATGAGAACATCAACCCAATGTATGGTATTCTTGTTGACCCAACGTGTGCAGCTGTTGTATCAGAATATTGTAATCGGGGCAGTCTCCAGGTATTATCTCTTATCTAATCATTATTATTATCCTCAAAAGAAATATTGACTTGCACAAATATTGATTTGAGATGTAAAAACGCAAACCTATTATGAAATGGTTATCAGGATTAGTAAGCATTTCATGAGTAAATTGATGAAATATTTTCCACATTTCTACAAAGCATTCGTTATAATTGTTGTTGCATCTTAGCAATAGCTGATAATTATAGAATTAATCCCTGTTGGAGGGCAACATTCCGATTATTACCATCCTATGAAGTTTTATATTTCTCAATTGGTTCATTTTCGTCTTTTGTAATAATGTTAAGAATTTCAATCATCGTAATTTTGTGTTTACGGAATAACATATACATCAATTTATAATTTTTATTTGAAGAATACGGAGTACCAAAGTCCTAAGGGATATTCTAGTGAAGGGCAACATGCAGGATGCAAATTCAATAGTATTACCATAAAAGTAAAGCAAAACAAAATGGCAAACAATTAAACACGAATTCCCACAAACATGTGATTAACTCAGATGCTTCAGAGCTGATATAATTTCATGTTCCATTGATGGCACACATCATGAATCCTTATTTGCAAGGATCTTGCCATCATATTACCAATATGTATGCACTCAGTCGAGACACTGAATTGTTATATGGCAACCATAAATTATCGGAACCTTTGATTAAGTTTATTTTTCTTGTAACTCTAATCGAGTAATTTCTGCCAGACATGAGTAGCCCCTGTTTTATATTTTCCCATCAGAATAACAGGGTTTACAGTACCGTATGGAATTAAGATTCTAACACATAGTACGCAGTAGAAATAAAATTAGTTCTACGTCAGTGAGAAAAAATTAAATATTAGGAAATCAAGGTTATCATGTGTATTATTAATCTTTGAAATTAATGACTGGGCCTAAAAAGCTAGGTTTATTCCGCCACCTTTTATTGAAGTGGCTGTATTAAGCCAGGAATGTAAGGTGTTATGTGTGTAAGAGGTAGTGATTTTGACTCTTTCTATTGGTTTGTGGAAGTGTTCCGACAGTGTGATATTTTTTGTTCTTCATCTTATTACTATACTCGACTGGTCTGTAATAACATGTGAGGACAGTCGTTATGTTATTTTCTGCACCAATGATACAATTATCAAATATATATGTTGTCGTATTTTCATTTTACTGTTGAATTCCATATAAATACCTAACAAATAGAAGAATGTATTTTGATATACAACAGAGATGGGGATGTCAAAATATTGTTTCCTTATATTTTTTATTTTATTTCAGGATGTAATAAAAAGTGCGCATATCAAACTCGACTGGGATTTTAAAGTGTCCTTGTTAACAGATTTAGTCAGGGTAAGTTATCAACCCCAATCAATTCACGTATAGCTGATACACATACTATAATAATCTTTACATGGAAAGGAGAGTCGACATGTGATGGTGGCGCTGAATTCGAAGTATTTCAATATACAATATACAAAACTAATTTGTTAATACTGACCTTTTATCCGCCTACAAGAGATTGGCTTTCACACTATACTATCCTCGATAGAGAATTGTCTTTTCACTTTCTATAACAACACTAGTTTTAACACTGATATGATATTCAAAACTAAAGAGTTAGTTTCATTCAACCAACTCATCGTATTAACTGTTGGGCAATCCATGAGAAACTTGGTATGGTACTACCGTCTTTGATCTACGTGACAATAACATGATAAAAAAACATATAGAAGTCAGATTTAAACGTAGTTTTTCTTATGAAAGCATTGTGTGTTAAGTTCAGGATTATATTATCATTGATAACTAATCATGTGCTATTCGTATTTACCATTACTTTATCTTAAATCAGGGATTGAGGTTTTTACAAAACAGTCCAGTAAGATTCCATGGGAATCTGAAGTCCAGAAATTGTGTAATTGACTCCAGATGGGTGCTAAAACTAACAAATTTTGGACTAAAAGACAAGTTGAGACCCAATGTTCAACCGGAGGCAGCAGGTAAACGTAATTACTAAATAGTATGTAAACTCTATTTATTTTTGTATGATTGTTTTTTAAGGAAAATATTCAAGAGAAAATTGTTGAAAATATAATTGTTGAAAAAACGGTAATATTACATATACAGATATATAAACAACAATTTGAATTGAATTTAAAGCAGTTCAGTAAACACTTCAAATCGTTTGTCTTGGCGTCTGTATCCTATTTGATCTATAGTTTGTAACCTTTGAATCCGATATTTATATGTCAGCGAAAATATAATGCACATTAATTCAACTTATTGTGTTTAATTAGGAAGGTATGATCATATTTATAAAAAAAAAAAAAAAAAAAAAAAAAAGAAGCTATTGTTAGTGTCTGATAATCTATTCACTATTCGAGAAAGTTCTTTCACAATTCTTGTTAACATGGGAGAGGAGTGGCTTAGCTATACTCTGGTATCGGACACGACTCCAGTTACGGAATTGTTCACTGAACTTTGAACGGAACCTATATCACTCAATCGTCTACTCCGCGTTGAGAGAGCGCTACTGGCCTTGTACATTAAAGAATCCTTGCAGTTCTGCTTATTAATTGCTAAATATATTCTCTTCGTGGATAAAGCCTGAAATACATCTACACATCAGTTTCTGTTCAGTTGCAATCCATCAATATATTTAAATTATTTGTTCAACACATTTAACTGTTTGAGATTTTAGATTCATACAAACTGGCCTTAAAGTGTATATTTAGTCTTGATATTATAAGTAATTTCTTTCTATATTTGTCACTTGAGGGGGATCGAAAACAATCAACATTATTAACCAATATATATACATATGGGTGAACTCTATATGACGAGAGTTACATTTCTAGACGTAGAAAAAGAACAAAACTATTTTACAAATTGAACAAATGGCAACAATATTACATCATTTGCCTTATATTTTGATAAAGAAAAGATAAAAGTGATAATTAAATGAATAATTGTGAATTCAGTGGCTATGATCTTTGTTTTCATTGATTATTGATAGGAAACAATTAATCATCAATTATATCATGTTATCACTGTTTAATGTGTTGTTTTGTAGGAAATTATTATCTTATTAAGCTATCCAGACAATTATTTCTTTATTAAGTACTTCTCCCAGTACATTGGCATCTTTCGTCTTTCGTGCACTTTAGCTGCTCTGCAGAGGGCACACCAGTATATATTCCACCATTGACTTACATAGTAAATAAAAAAATCATAAAAAATCCAAATGAATTTTCTGGATAACAAGACAACTATTTCCTATTATTTTGGTCCAAGGTCCACATTCTGATCCACTTTGATAGAAACATTGTATGTCAAATAAGAAAATAATCAGCTGTTTTCAATATCCGGTCAAAACAACAGTATTTACAGTATCCAGGAAATCCTTCCACACAGGGTGTAGTAATTTGACATCCATGTTTTTATATGTGGTTATATTTGAACAAATGGTGTAATTTTTGGCAGTTCAAACCTCACAAAATATGATACGATTAACTGTAAAAAATATCATAATCAAGAAACAACTGAATTTTTTTTTCAAAGTTCCTCGTGTTCTATTTTGTACTATTTTCGAGGACTGTCTCAATGCGGATTGACTGGTTTACTAATGTGCCCCCTGCAAGCGATAAAAGGATAATAATAGAAGTGAATAAACATTAGACGCGTCTGCTAGAATTAATAATGTTACGCCCGTTATGCATAGTCTTCCCCTAAAACGTAAAAACGTGAATCTACGTTTAGATGTATTCAAGGTTTGTTTATATATATTTACCAATATAGCATACTGCACTTTTGGAAACAATCGGTGAATTTATTTTCTATTATCAATTTGTTAATACAAATATTGGCTCTAGAATATTATGTTATCGTTAAGTTAGTGAATTGTCGTTAAACGATTTTGATACAAATAAAGCACAGTTTCTTTCATAATTTGTTTTAAACATACATATTAATTATGAACAGATGTGAAGAAATAACATACATGTAGGAGCTGGGGGCAGGGAGAGCAAAACAACATAGTCCCCCCATTTTTGGCAAAAAGTTTAGAAAAGGCTGAATTTATAGAATAGAAGTCAATAAATCAAGAGGTTTAAAGCCACTTTCTAGTCCACTTACAATGTTTGCCTCCTCCACTTTCCAGTCACCTTGCAAAGATTGGTCCACACCTTCATGTCCCTTAAAATTTTGCCCCCTCCCCTACATTCCGATCCATTACTATGCTTATATATTATTACACAAAATCATGGATTTGATTATTGTTTACAACTTTAAATTTCCATATGCAAATATCAGGCCAATTCACACGGACGCAAAAAAAAAAGTTATCTCTCCTGTTATGTCCTAATAGCGTAATCTTGACATTTTGATGTATACAAGCTGGCTCTAATGAATATTATATTGTCGAATACTGGACTCTTTCGAACAAAGTGAAAAAACAGAAAACTTTTGAATGTTTTATTGGGTATCATTTCTTCTTTCTAGTTTTGTTTATGGAGAAGATAAGCACATTTGATTCATAATTACCTTCCTTGAAACTTGAAACTAAATGTGGTTTATTTTCAGTATATACTGTTAATAATAGATCGTGTTGTATTCCTGTTATTGTTAAATGTTGCCATAAATTTAACTTTAAAAATGTTAAATTATATTTTTTTAAATGAAGAAATAATTGAAAGCTTGTACATTGTAAATTCATTTGTCGCCTTTTAGTGCGTTTAGAATCTTACTGTAGTCACAAAGTATTAGTTGTTATTGTCAAACAAGCTAAATATAGTTGAGAATAAGGGTAGTAACAAAATTACCCAACACAGCGCAATCTTCCAAAGGGAAATTCAAAACTCATAAATCAATAAACAGACAAAATCAGTCAACAACCGGGAAACTGGGAAATCGCAATGGTCCTGACTTGGTACAGGCATTTCTAAAGAAATGGTGGATTGAATCAGATTTTACGGCGCCAACCTCTCGCTTCCATTACGGTTGAGAGTAAACATTACGACAATCTTTAGATTTTATGATTTTATCTAGAAAAGTTTTAAGATACCAAAGCGGCATCGATGGACAGACAACACCACAGAAAGAGTACAAGAAGACAAACAATGATCTACAAAACACAACACTGAAAACTAAAATTCAACCGATTCCAATCACCGACAATTTAAATGTCAATTATAATTGTCATAGACACATATTGCAAAAAAAAAAGATATATGCTATATTTTCAATAATTAGTGATATATAATTTCTGATATTTTAGACCAAAGTCTAACACTGATAATATTGGATGATATTGCTGTTATATATCCTTACAAAGTGAAATTTTGTAAAGGAAACATAAAACTTAGCGATAAAAATTAATGTTGCACTACATTATATAATGTAAAGCCTTCATATACATAGTGAAACTAAGCATGTTGTTTATTGATTCTGAAGATGAGGTGAGGTAGTACTTTACATGATCTACTTCAATGTTGTAGACCATGGGTTCATTTCAGAGTATGGTCAATCCAAAGCATATTATGTCGTGTGGTGTTTTAGGATATTGATTATCTGTAATTTGTAAGCAAAACATTCAACTGATAAAATCATAATTTTGCAAACAACTCAATGTATATTAAAACGTAGATATATAGTTAAGTGCACCCGACGAAATGAATAGTAAATGACGTTTCGCAAACATATATTTAGTAACACAACGCAAGAACAACGGAGAAGGTATGAACAATAGAAAATGCATTTTAATATAAATATATTGACTAAGCAAATCAATCATAGTTATCTATTAAGCAACCACAGACAATTTTCGAGTAAAGAATATCAAACAACAATACAACACTAGTCAAAGCAAATCAGAATACTAAAATACGTTTTAAAGCCTGAAGATACTAAGGGGTGATCGAATTAAATTTGAATCTTCTCACTTCCTCCCTGCATTCTTTTATCCATGTGTGGCAGATCTAACACAATCTCTAAGCAACTAGAATTTACCATTTACCTTGACCCAATAGTTGGCAAGGAACGAAGAAATGAATTATGCGGAAATAAATACCTGCATTGAATCAAATAATATTAGTGCCTTCAAGCGAGGCAAACTACCTTTAATGTTCAACCATACAGACGGTAATAGCAGCGATAAATAATGAATAGAATGTTCAATTTCACGATTTAAATACTTATTTCATAGAGAGAAAAAAACTGTTTTTACTGTCCGACATTTCAAACCAAGGACGCAAAATCTGTCCTTGAGAATTAACGTTAGCGAAAACCGAAAGAGCAATGACGAGACACAGGCAACATTAGACACAAGACACACAAAGACAAGACAGAAAACTATAAAGGTGAGCAAGACGGACTTCCCAAAAAGAGATGAACCCATGTGATTCCAAAGGGCAAGGAGTTTCCGATTCTTATAAGACACCAACCTGCCGTGTTAGTCATGTAATACAGTCCGGTAAAGGACTATATGATTAACTATAATTTACTTTTTAAAGTGACCTCTAATGATATGTTGTTAGGTCTGTCCTCACTGTAGCAATACAAAGGGTGAGTAAGTGAGCAAATTTAATATTCAACTTCATTCCCATTGCACAGTATTGTTTTATACATTAGCTATTCGAATATGAATTGTGTGCTATTAAAATATTTAGGAAACCAGATGCATTTTAATTAAGAATTATAATTCATAATTTCAATTTATTAGATCTGTTGTGGACGGCGCCAGAACATCTACGGGAACCGGTTCCTGGTTCGAAAGGATCAGAAAAGGGGGATATGTATTCCTTTGCAATAATTTCTCAGGAATTAATATTACGGATGAGTCCGTTTGGAATGACAGATTTAAAACCACCTGGTAAGTTCATTCTGTTAGCAGCAATATCCAGCTCAAGTAACTTTTTCGCACAGTTTAAACAATTATTAGACATATCGACATATTGCACTATTATCCAATTTGCTTTTGTAAGTATATATGTATATACTCCTTATTGTTGTTGTTCTTAACCTGGGATGGAGTAAATATAACATATGCATGAAATAATTGTAATGCATTTCATGTCATAATATTTTTTACCTAATTTGACGTTCTCCATTGACTTGATAAACAATTTCTTGATACAATTGCCGATATATTTTACTGCGCACACGCGTATTGTCGTACAAATGATGGACTTTGGTTCAAATGGATCTTTAAATGTTTGTTTTGATTTACTGGAAAAAAAACCTCAAAAGATAACCATATATCGACTGACATGTGTATATTGTCGTCTCCCGGTGACGTTGTTTTCCAAGGCTGACATTGACACATGGCCACAAGTTTATTCTATGATTTATTTTAGCATTTTACTTCTTTAAGCTGCTAAAATCAAAATGCCGTCAAATTGGAAAATGTCAGTAACTTAATTCCAACTCTTGGTATTTGTTGACTGTAAAGAGAAGGTTAATGGATTTTCTTATGAGATGCATTTCAAATACCAGTCAGAACGGATTGTAGTGTTTTCACCAATCGTTAATTTTACCAATGTCGATGTTTTTAACGGTTCGATATGAAATACTGCAACAGTTTAATTCTGAACACCGTGTTATATTTACTTATGTTTACATACATTGTATGGTGAAAATGGAAACAAACAAAATGACATTTCCAATTCTGCCTTCCTCTTAAAACATGCTATCATCATCAAATGAATTCATGAAAAACAGTTTTCATGACATGTTAATATGGGTAATATTGTTGTCATTGCAGTTTATCTCTCGCTATCGCTCGGAATATTATTAGACGAAAATAATGTTGCCCATGTTAAAATCTCTAGCAAACTATGACTTCCATGCATTTTTTGAACTTTAATATTTGTAAGACAAACACAATTTACCTAGTTTAAATGGCAAACGGATAAAATAAAGCCAGCGTAAATTAGAAGAAAGACAATTTATGCATCTATTTTCAGACATAGCTTCCTTCCTTAATATATAGTTTAGATAATAGACATCTAGAAAATCATGGATTGAAAAATAATGAGCGATTTCTAATAACAAAAAGGCAACAATGAACCTATTTGTATTTGCAAAATGTCATTAAAAATAAAAAGCAAACCAAGTAAAGGTTAATAGGATTTGTACCTAACATGGTCCGTACATTATAATTTTACAACAATCAATAACCAACGTGCGGTGTATAGGTTCTACTCAATTATTCAAAATTGCTTTGAATTAGATTTGTGATTTTATCATAGTCGTTTAGTGCGTTTAATAGTCCAATTAAGACTGGCGAGACATTCTCCCATATTATCATAACTGGATGTTATACATGAAGAAATATGATCGAAACAGAAAGAGAGCGGATCAGTTCAATATCAAACTTCCTTCCATCTAACCAAGCGAAATGACATGACGAAAAATAATGCAAGAAATGGGCATTGATAACAATCATGACTTGTCACAGAATGGCCAGTCGCATTGTCTTCGATACGGTTTATGGTGTTTAACGGCACTTTCCACAATATTCCAGTTATATCGTGGCAGTCATTTTTTATTGGTGGAGGAAACCGGAGTACCCGGTGAAAACCACCGACCTGTCGCAAGTCACTGACAAACTTTATCACACGGCGTTCGAACTCACAGCTTTAGTGGTAATAGGCACATACTGCACAGGTAGTTGTAAATCTAACTACCATGCAATCACGACCACGATGGCCCCTTGTCTTCGATGCTTTTTATTATCTCCATTACGAATACTAACTGACAACGATGTTAGTGCTGTCTTGTGCTGACCGTGCTTTTCAAATTTCTGCGGACATCTTTTCCTGAACGTGATATTTTTTCTCTGAAAACGTAAATTTACGAATGGACATAAAATATTACGTGGCCATAAATATTGATTTTTGATTAGGTGCAATGTTATTCAACATAAATATTACTTAACCTCATATTAAAAACAGTTTGACGATACCAAAGGGGTAATCAGAAGCCATAAACCAATGGGCAGACAAAATGCAATGACAGAAAGAGAAAGGACAAAGGGATAATGATCTACAAAAATTACATCGAAAACCATAGTTTGAGCCCCACTAAATTCTCATGTGCCTCGGAAGGGTATTTAGACAGATGTGTGATATTTACATGTATCATATTTGGAATAATATCATTATTTATCTTACCATGGGAACACTGACAATCCAGTGTGTCATATAGCAATGTCTCTGCACAATCATATTGTATATTGGTGTTATGTATTTACCTATATACTGTTAAATAGATGAACAACATGGGTGGTGTAATGGTTAGCGTGCTCGCTTCGAGTACGGTAGATCGTGGGTTCGAGCCCCAATGGGGTCAAATTGGTATTTGTTGCTTCTCCGCTAGGACAACACTCAGGAGCAAGAGCAAAGACTGGATGGCTCGGAATAATGTGTCCGAATGGGGAGCCATGTTTATCCAAGGAATGTTGTTGCAGTACCATAAAAATGCAAACATTCATGTTGATCTAGTACAAAGTGGACCTGACAATTAACTTATTCTCGCCATTATATAGATTGAAAATTGCTGAGTTGCTGTTAAACAACAACCACTCACTTTAATAGAAGTCTTGATAAAAAAAATAATCGTCATATTAATTGTTTTTCTTTGCAGATATTTTAAAGAAATTGAAGAAGCCCCCACCATTATTACGACCTTCTGTATCCCCACAGGCAGGTCCTCCACAATACATACAACTTATGAAATCATGTTGGGCAGAAAATCCAGACATGCGACCTTCAATTGAAGAAGTTTACCACCAATACAAAATAATCTCCGGAGGAAAGTAAGTCTGACTAATACATGTTATATATGCAATATTTAATTGTCTACATCATTAATATGGTGTGCTAGTCTTGTTGAGCGAAATTACCATGGGAATATTTAAATGTAAAATAAAGCAAATATAGTGATGAACACGTCGAGACCTCATGGTGTTTAGTAAAACAGAGACTGAACTTACAGAAATTAATGTACACCATAATTTTGTTGTGTCAGTTCATGTAGATTATATCGATTCTAGCTTCGCTCTTTTTATACACGAGAGAATGGTGGTATATTGTGTAGTATATAATAACTTGAATCAGAAGCATCTTAAGATACCAAACGGCTAACCAGAAGCCGTAAATCGAAAGTCAGAAAACACAATGGCCAGAAGCAAAATGTTTTCTAATACTGCTAATGAGTAGAAGTAGTAAACGGTGTTCTGGTATTTAAGTATTGCTGTCGTTCTGGTTAGTCATTTGATGTACTATAACTAACGGCTTAAAAAGAGACAGATCGTAATGCAAACACCATTTCATCAATTTACCAGCTTTCAACATATGTAAATTGGTTAACCACGAGGACCTATTTGAGAAGCATCCGGAGCTGCTACAAGTTGTACTTTATGTGGAGAATACGTGGAATGCTTTAGACACAATTCAATTATTTTCGTTCCGTCCTAAGGATGAGTTATATAATAGGGCCTGGGCGACAGGTCGGTGGTTTTTTGGGAGTACTCCGATTTCCTCACCAATATAACTGACCGCCACGATATAACTGAAATATTGTTGAAAGTGGCGTTTAACACCATAACACTAACGAGTTATATGTTTGATTCGTATGGCAAAGCTTAAGGTTTCTCCTTTTAAAGGGGTTGTACCTCTCAGCTAGACGCAAATTGGTTCCTGGTTGTTGGTAGCTCCATTGTAGACAAAAGTTTTCAATTGGCAATGTACATGTACGCCTCTACTAATAGGCCATTCAAGTGTCAAATGTTTACCTAAAGGATTTAGTGTTTGCAACTTGATACACACCATGATTATAGCTAAATACTGTTTAATTGACGTTAAACAACAGTCGATCAATTTCTTTTGCTTTTTCAAAATGCTGGATTATTTTTATTGGTGACTGTGTGTTCTAAATCAAAAGAAGAGATTTGTCATTCCAATGGGTACTAATTGTGCTACCCTTCTATTCGTATCACGCAGACTTCATAATTGGACTACTCACATTGCGATAGACTCTTCCATATTCTCCTAGATTTTCGGGGTGTGACTTCTAGGGGAAAAGCGGAAACATTAAACATTAATATATCGACAATTTTATTTATTCACGATATACTTATTATAGACAACAATGAAAAAACACTGCCGGTATGCACTACACGACGCAGTATAAAAATAAATTAAGCTCCAAATATTAGCTTTCATACTGAATTGCTTTAGATTCTTTTGGCTACATATAATCAATTAATTCCTTATGAACCAGCGGATAAATGTCACCTGTTGCACAATTTTTTTTTCTATTTGCAATTATAGCGGAAAACTTGTTTGGAGTAGAATATTATGTATGCATGTACAGATTACTTTATATTTAATCGTTTGACATTTACTAATGCATGGGTGTATCTTTAATACTCTGTGAAATGTGTTCATTTTTATTTAAATTCTCAGTGCAATGGCTTAATTGATTCATTGCTTTAATT
>MJUT01000713.1:398017-415773 GCA_002080005.1 Gigantidas platifrons
ATGATAATAATGTAGTTGAAACTGCGGACGAAGATCTGTACAACTTATTAAAATTTCTAAACGAAGGAAACTACCTCAGAAATACACTTGTTATTTTAATGAGTGATCATGGAGCCAGATTTAGTAGTTTAAGGTCGTCCTTACAAGGAAAACAAGAAGAACGACTTCCATTTTTCGGGTTTTCATTTCCAGAATGGTTTAAATCAAAATACAGCGAAGCTTTTCAAAATTTTAGGTTAAATGCAGATAGATTGACTTGTCCGTTTGATTTACATCCGACATTCCTGGATATCTTAGACTTTACTGGAGCAGGAATCGGCAATATAAAAAACCGTGGTATAAGTTTATTTAAAGAAATTCCAAAATCAAGAAGTTGTGTTAGCGCCGGAATTGAAACACACTGGTGCGCATGCCTCAATTGGCAGACAATAGATATAAATAATGTGGAAGTTCACACTGTCTCGGATTTTGCAGTTTCTCAAATTAACAATTTGACCAAACCTCACAGAAAGCTGTGTGAAAAATTATCACTGAAACGCATTTTAAG
The DNA here is from genome assembly GCA_002080005.1 of Gigantidas platifrons. Classification (NCBI taxonomy): domain Eukaryota; kingdom Metazoa; phylum Mollusca; class Bivalvia; order Mytilida; family Modiolidae; genus Gigantidas; species Gigantidas platifrons. The sequence continues at coordinate 398,565 of MJUT01000713.1, forward strand.
GGCACAAAAATTATTACCGGAAAAAAGTATGCTTGGATTTAAAAAGACAATTGATTATGATGGTTTTAAAGCAGATTTGTCAGATGATACTGCTATAATTAATGTAGTTTTCCAAATATGGATTTACACAAAACCCGGTGATGGGTTATTCGAAATTACTGTTAATCATAATTTGCAGAAAAATACATTCTTCTTAGATGAAAGTTCTATAAGTAGAGTAAATAAATATGGCGATGCGCCTAAATGTATCGAGAAGGAACACGAGGAGCTCCGAAAATATTGTTATTGTTACAAATGAGTAGAATTAAACAAAGCGTTATGGGGATGAGGTAGCATTGTGCTAACTATTCAGTAGTTTAGCGAAATTTAGTCGATAGACCATGACAACTACAGACCAATCATGCTTAACATGGATATCATTGTCTTATAACCTTAAGAGTATAAATTGCGGAAGGAATATTAATATGCAAATACACTCGGAAATAGGATTATGCAAAGTGATCAAATTCGTCTATGCATAATTATATACCTTTACAACTAGACAATAATATGAAGCATATACAGGGAAACATACCGTATATTGATATGGAATATACTTGATACGAGCTAAATTGTAAGATTCTGGCTATATTTACTGAATATAATGTCATGGCTTCAGGATACAGTATGTTTTGTCTAGTTGTGGTTTTATGGTTTGATGGTTGTAAACGAACATAAACATTTCGTTAATACTATATGTACTTTTATTGGTAATGTTAACAAAAATCCTGTGATACTTTCATATTTCGTAACTACCCGAACACTCTTCAGCCACATTCATTTGATACTTTCATATTTCGTAACCACCCAAACACTCTTCAGCCACATTTATTTGATACTTTCATATTTCGTAACCACCCACACACTCTTCAGCCACATTTATTTAATACTTTCATATTTCGTAACCACCCAAACACTCTTCAGCAACATTTATTTGATACCTTCATATTTCGTAACCACCCGAACACTCTTAAGCTCGGGAACATAAAATCAGATTGATTCGTTTTGATTAGTTTTGTTGTGTGTAAATGAAAATCAAAACAATTGTTAACACTCTCATTTTCACTTTTTTAAGGCAATAATTGCAATAAATCAAACTCCATACTACTCCTTTTTAGCGTGTACCGGAAGTTCAAACTGTTTTGCACAAGTAACAATTCTGTTGCAATATAAACTTTTTCATGCGGAGCAATTCATCAACTGATGGTGTCTCCAACGTTTTCCCTCAAGTTTGTCCCCAATATGTAACTATCTATGATGTTACGTATAGTATGCCAAGTACATTGCAATTTTTCTCTATTTTCAAAGTAGACAACCAACGGTAGCAAAATATGTATCTGTATCCGTAAAATCAAATGAATCTTCAATTAACATTTAACTAGGACCACGTTTTTGTGATATGTAACTAGGTTTTAGTGGTGATACAAGATAGATCTTGATGGTTTCAGTTTCTTTCATTATGTGTCTGATCATTGTTGGTTCTTGATCTTTTCTCGGATTTTTAACATGTTGTTTCACTCTTTCTGCTACCTCAGTATTTGACCTGCTTGATACTGTTTTTGCTAAAGTATTTCTCTCCTTTTTATTTCTATTTCACTTTTGATTTGATTCCACTTTTTCAGCCAAAATGGACGGTGCTTTAACATCATGATAATCTTCAGCAACAACAAACATGAATCAATAACAGGACTATTACGTACTTCCATTACCTCTTCCCTACCATTAGTGTGATTATTATCATTGGCCTCGTCAGCTAAACACTCTGGTTCAACGTTGGTGGTTTTGTTAACATCCTCCGTCGGTATGAATACATCTGATGGTTTCAGTTCATCTCGGGTGATGACATGAAATGACCATGAAGGTATATTCCATATTTTCTAAATGCATCCTGTAGGTTTTTTGGATATAGAGCTTTCTGATATTCCTTGTAAGCTAGCTCACATATATTGTATCTTGTAAAGACCAAAGAGTTCTGACGGGTGGTTTTGTTACATTCATGATCATATATGCGTTACAGTGGTCCATCAGATCCAATATCAAGTGGCTGCAAATTATGTGGGGTTATCTGATAAGATGTGAATAATCACATTACATTCCTGGGTCCATTCTATTATATATATTGCAACATGTGACTAGAGTCCATCAAGGGGTAGGGTAAGATGTATCTTGTCATTATTTCTGCCAGGTACATATTTCACAAACAATTATCTCTTGAGTACTCTTGAAATGCCTTGGTGTTGGACCACCCAGAATGTGATACGATACCATCTGCCCAAGGTGTAGCACCAGTCATCAAGGTACTTGCCATCCTTTTGCCCTCGAGTACAAAACATAGAGAAACAGTAAACCCAGCAGAACTCCAACAATCAGGAAAATTTCCTTATGGGTATGTTATAATGTCGAATATAAGTAAACGTGGTATTTAAATGATCACAATTGAAAGACAAAATAAAACCCTAGGAATACCGTGAATATTATTTGATCTTACACAATTAAATAAAATTTCTTATTATGAATATTGTTCGTAATGAAATGCCAATATATGAATGAAATTTACTTTGTCAATTTCCACGTAGTACGCATTTGGGTCTGTTCGATTATTTATCAATAGAATATGATCGTACAATCGATGATGACACATGAAGTATTTCAATATTTTCTTGTCTATTTTAGACTTCATGCCTTCATTTACTATAGATGTTTATTATAAATATGTGTAATTAAATATTATTATGTTCAGTGATATATTTTATACTGTTTGCAATGAGAGAAGCCTGGGTAAATCTGAAACACGTCATTTACTAATTCAACTACAGTTTGCTGAAATTAGATCCGTAACATCTGTAGTGCATTATCAGATTTAATTGTTACATTTTTTACTTCACCTATTTTCAAGAATGAACATTTGCTATTTGATAATAGATGACAAGGAAATCTTAGCTTCAAGTTTGCACAAACTGACATACTATCCGTTGACTTCCATAAATACTTGGGTATTGTGTTCACTTCTGACGGTAAATGGACACGACATATTGACTACATACTATCTAAGGCATCCAAGCAATTATGTGTTCTAAGAAAATTGAAATTTATTCTAAAACGGGAAATTCTTGAAAAAATCTACTTAACTTTTATTAGACCTTTGTTAGAATATTCTTGCGAAGTGTGGGACAATTGTTCACAGACGGACAACGACAGACTAGAAAAAAATCAACTAGAAGCAGCACGTATGGTTACTGGGTTAACTGCGTATTTGAGTATGGATTCTTGATATCAAGAAGCGGGATGGGAAAAAATTTCAAGTAGACGGGAACGCAAAAAGTTATGTTTAATGTATAATATGAACCATGGACACGCCCCATCTTATCTGTGTGACTTAATATCCCCTCTGGTTCGTGATGTTACCAACTACCCTGTTCGAAACAGAACTGACTACACTGTCCCAAGATGTCGCTTATCGTTATACCAATCGTTGTTCATCCCATCTGACATAATTCTTTGGAACAGTCTAGACAACGACACCAGAAATACCAGAACATCTGATCCATTTAAAATTAACCTTAAAAGTAAAGTTGTACTGGCTAAAATTCTGGCTTATTTCTTAGTTGGTGATAGACGACATAATATTTTATATGCAAGATTACGTCGTAGTTGTAGCTCGCTCAAGTATGATCTATTTCGATCCAATATAATAACAGATTCGAGATGTGTTTGTGGATTTACCAGGGGAGGACGCTTCCTACTTTCTCTTGAACTGTCGCTTGTATATCGAACAGAGGACACTTCTCTATCATTTTTCTGCACCACCATGATTTTCAGAGAGATATTAGAACTTTACTATTTGGAGATTCTAAAAAAAAAACCAAGCCCAAAATATATTGTTATCGAAAGTAGTACAGACATTCATTAAGAACAGTAGGCGATTCACTGAAGGAACATACCCCCCACACTTTACTTATCTGTTATCGTTTAATTTTGCTATACCATAAATGATTATACACTTATTATCCGCCATCCTCTCTGTCAGACCTATGTTTGTATGATACTGGAGAGAACTTCATACAAGTTGTAAAACTTGTGTTCAATCCTATTGTATACATTTGACAATAAAATATGTTTAAATCGAGAATAAAAGAAGTTAATGGTTTATCGTCGTCTTGATAAATCGTGGGCATTGTTTTGTATCTTCGTCGCTACCGTCAATATCATAACTTTTCCACTTCTCTCCCTGCAAGATATCCAACAAATCCAATGCACCATGTATAATATTTCACAAATCTTGTCCCTACCCACCACGTAGTCAAAACACGAGAGATACTTGATTTCAGAGGATCTCCGTCAAAAAGTACCAGGATAGTATACTCGAACACGATAATTTTCTCATGAGTGCAAACTTCGTATCTCGTCTGATATCCCGGTAAATAAACCGTTCAAAATATCAACTACTCGATTGATCTATTAGCCACCTCCTTCTTTAACGATCCCATGTCTTATATATTTGGAAAACATCATTCATCAAGTAATATTAATTTAAAACACTCAATTTGATATCTAAGTTTTTATTAAAAGAATAAACAATGATTACAGATTCAGTTAAAGCACTTGGCGTGATCAGCTGATTGATCTAATGGGATCCATTCGATCTCCCGTCTAGATGAAGTAAGGGCCAAAGTCGTGTGTCTCAGCCAAGAGGATCCAGTCCTCCACCATCACTGGTCGCAATACATGGCAAATGTGTAGCCTCATTCAGTCTGTCTTGTTCTCTGTTAGCATATTATTCTACAGGGAGGCTGGCACATGGTTATTTTCGTTTTGAAAGAACAATCGGCTCATGATTTGGACTACGATTTGTACATGTACAATCAAAAAAATAAATAAAAGCGATAATAATGACAAATAGCTAAACTATTCAATACATTTGATTTGAAGTGGAGTTGTATACAAGTACGAATGGAGGTGCTACAAAAAATGAACTATTATAGAAAGTTAAGATATCAGTATTAATATTCTTTTATTCCAATGTCCGTTCCAATGTCCAATGTTTTCATTTCACGTTTTTTTTTCATTCTTGTTGGTACTCCCCCTATAACACCATATTCAATTGCAATGGTGTGTATGTTTTGGAGTATAATTTCATAACAGAGTGAAATTACATCCACTGGGTTATTATGTAAAATCGTTGAACAAAGGGAATAAAACACTTCAATATGAAATTGATAATATATTTACACCTCCAGATGTCCAGTGATCTATAATTATACAGTAAATCACACCAATGGTAGGCGTGCTCTTCCGTTTATTGCAAAAACAAATAGTTATATTTTAGGTTACAGTATCTTTGTCTATGGTCTTGAAATTACTTTCATATAGATTTTGTTCACTAGTTAGATTGATTGATTGGTGTTTAACGCCAACTTTAGCAGTATTACAGTTATATCGTGGCGTGAACTATTAAATTTTCACATCTACCATACTCTTAGAAATAAAACATTTCAGAAGTTAGAGGAGGCCATCGAAATCCGTTTTACCTACATGGGTAGCTTTTTTTTCTTTGGTGGGTGTGGATAATGAAACACAAAACAAACAAAAAATAGAAGCAATACCCTGTCGTGTGTTGTACATGGAAGTTAGTACTTTTATCAATATATTTGTGCACCTTCAAATAAAACATTAAGCCAATCAGGCCAACGAAAAAAACCTTTGTTTCCGTTAGTATTCTTGACAAAGGTAGGGTGTATATGTAGACAAACCTTTTTATTTGTATTTGGACTTTTCCCTATCAGATTTAAAATAACAGTGTTTGTCCAAAAATGGCAATACAAAAACTTTCAGGTATGCACAAAAATCGGTGGAAAGACACAACTGTATTGCCTCAACAGTAATTGTTTAATTAACAGCCAACATGTCAGCTGATGTCACCTTATACACATGGCACAAATTCGCATTCACTCAGCGAGAAATCTCAGTCATTTATATATTTGCAGCACTAGTACAAACCTATTGATGTTTTATGTAGTTATTGGAAACCCATTGGTTTATAAGATTAAATGTGATAGGTACTGGTCGTTAAGGTTATGGTATTTAAAGCCACTTTCTACAATATTTCAGCTATATCGTGGCTGACAGTTTTATTGGTGGAGGAAACCGGAGAAAACGACCTACCTGCCGCAAGTCACTGACAAACATTATCACACAATGTTGTATCTAGTGGAAATCGCCATGTGTGGGAATAAAACTCACAACGTTAGTGGTGATAGCCACTGATTTCATAGATAATTATCAATTCAACTACCATACGATCACAACCACGACCGTCCCTGTTTCATAGAAGTTATTTGGTAAAGACAACCAAAAGAAAACAATTTTCTAGGACTATTTTATTATATTTTCAATAAAATGAAGACCTGACTGTGAAATAATTTCTTGGTGATTTCAATATATTATGTATGAAAAACGACAAATTTGTATTACATAAAGAATATTCTAATACAAAATGTATACTCAATGTGTGCTCGTTAAAAGACAATCCGAGGTCAATTGAGGTTGACATTAGTGAACACTTTATAGCACGAGAAAAACAACTAAAGAACACGCAGTCAAACAGAGCACGGTTCGCATAAGATCACCGAAGAGGACATCAATGAAAAGTTCGATCATACTGACTGGTCCGAGCTCTATTTGTGCAAAAATGTATATCAATCATGGGAACATTTTCGCAAAATTGAAGAAATAGAAATACTGCTAAAAAGTATCGGAAAAACTTAAAGCACTAGGATATAATTGTAATAGACGTTGAGACGATTTTCCCATTGCTTACTATATGGAATTGCTATTGTAAACATATGTCCGAATTAGATCATGAGCGAGAGGGTACTTTAAATAACTAGAGTTTTAGAGAGAGGAACACACTACAAATCCCGCTGATAAAAGTTCCTTTAAACACAAGTAAACAATCCCCTAATTTACAAATACTGCGGCTAATTATCAAGCGATTGTCAGGTAATGTGTACGTGACCGGTAAAAGTGAAATCCCCGGAAGTACAACATTTTAATAAAAACCGGACAGTAAGCGGAATTATGTTCGGAATTGATATAGCGAAACTCGTCAATTTCACAATAAATTGTTTGTACCTTCCTTCTTGATATGAACTCCATTAAGGTCATTGTTGTCAAATAAAATATATTGTCAGTACCTTCTTGATTACAAAAAGTATGACAATAAGGGAGATAACTAGGTAGTTATTACACATTTTAAAAATGAATGAATTTACACTTTTTGTATTAACATTTTCGTTATTATTTATTTTTATGAAAAACAAAATACTATGAAATGTTAATGTCCTCTTTCTATCTCCTCCTTATTTATTTAAATATCAATTTTCTACTGTAACATTATCCATGAGGCTTCCTCACTAGGTCGGTCCTGTGCAAAACACGTGTCTAGCGGTTAAGCTAAAAAATGTAGTCGTATGGGCACACACTGAACTTTAATTACGTTTTGATACTGATTGATTGAAGATGTTATTGTGCAGAATAATTAGGATATAAATGTTTATACATACGTGAATTGAGCTAAATCGTCTTGAGAATATCATTCAATACAATCAGAACATCAAGACATTAACATACAGATTTAAGATAAAAGTGATTTCTTAATAACCTACTACCAGGTTTGCTAATATTGTTGTATGAGAGATTATTTTAAAATCAGTGAAAAGGTTGCTAGGTAACGAAATAAAACAAATTAATGTTTTTTTTCCAAATTACAGGAGTGCATGACGTTGTTAACACATTTTGTGTTGTGTGTGTTGAGAGCCAAGTCTACAGCATGGTTGTATCTAACTCATTCCCCAGATAGATTATAGTGTTGGCACATTATTTTCATACTGCTGGCAGTGTTGGCGAACTGTTTTCATTGGCGTGCCATAAATGGGCCAGTATAAGGACGCCAACTGCCGGTTGACTATTGCTGGGCCAGCAGCGGGCTTTTACAAGTCTTCCAACAGTTGGTGTCTGTATGATGGGCCATCCATGGGCCAACATATGTTTTTAAGGAGTGTGTACGTAGGAAAAAAGGAAGAAAAACGCTTTTTATTGCTTATAGTTCATTCATTAATTGTCTGTGAACTACTTATTTTCCAGGTTTCTTTTTAAAAAAATTCTCTGTGAATCTTCTATGTATATGTGTACTGCCATGTTATACTTTTCATTTCATATATAATTTATTTTGTCACAATACATATTTTCATATCGTTTTTAACATAAATTAATGTTTTTTTATCTATCAAGTATAATCTATTCAGGAATTAATATCTACAATAAATTGCTAATCAACATAAACTGACATCTGGGTTTCATACAATTAAACTATGGCTGAGCAGTTGATTGGATTTCCAGCTGAGTTTCATAAGATTAGAAGCTGAACAGAGGAAGTGACGTATTTCAAAATCATTTCGCGCTCTCTACCACATGCCATTGTTTAGACCTACACTCCTTAAGTAAAGTTGTATCTACATTAGAAGCTAAAGAAACGAAGAGATGTAAGCAATACAAAATATTAATATAATGTATTATCTACATGCATGTCACTTTATAGATTGTTAAGATATTCATTTTTTTTTATAGTAATTTTAAAGTCATGATTGGTGACATTCCGGGAAATCCGGTACATAAAGGATTCAGTTGCAATTTTTGCTAAATTTACTGCATTCTCCCTTTTAACTGCAAAGCTCGCATTTTTCAATATCGATAATCATGTACTATGATTGAAAGAATACCATTTTTGACATCACTTTCATCGACTGTAACACATAAAGTGTTTTTCCTAGATAAAAGATAAATATTTTGGATTATCATTTTGAAATTTATTAAGAAAGGGTAAATTACTTTAATGACAAAATAATTTTAAATATACGTCTCTGATCAAAGTGGAGTATAATTATAATTATAAAGAAAAGAAAGAAAAAAAACATGCACTCAGCTTCCATGATTCTTTTTGGTCAGGTCGAGGTCATCGCAGGCCATGCTGGGATCACATTTTTGCATAATTAATGAGCGCGATTCGTACAGACGATACAAAGCTATCAACTTTAGTCTGTTAATTACGTTGATTAAAGTTATAAAATTGACATTTTAAGCATTTTTTAGTTCATACCTATGGACTGGTGGTTAGTTCACCGTTTTACCGATTTTAATATTAAAATACGAATATCGTAGATCCTATCACTTTAAGAAAACAAATAATGTTCGACCACAATCAGGGATTATTTTCACCATAGATATATAAATAGTAATATACATTTATATCGATTTTCACAATTTACAGGAACAACATATTGGGATAAGAAATACTTTCTTGCATAATATATGGTCTCAGTTTGAACTTGTGTACATAGTGTGTTATCAATCATGTCATGCATGTCAAGTCAATATAATCTTAAAAGCCGAATGATGTTTGTGATAATATTTTACACTAGCACTCTTCTTAAATCTACATTAATTTCTAGATTCGTGTAAATAGGCGTAACATTTTTTTATTTTTTTTTTATTTTAGAGTTTACTGCGTAGTATAAAGGTTATTTGCTCGAATGTTGGGGAATTAATATGTCTTACTGGACAAATAGGAGGAAAATAAAAAAAACGTTGAAAATCATTTGCGCGATATAAGTGTTGAAAACGATCATATAGTTTTGAGCAGAACATTGACCACGGAGAACATTTATCGGAAAATATACATGCATCTGCAGAGCGCGATTCTGGCGTATCTGAAATTCACATTCTTGCAATATTCAAAATGATTTTTTTGGTGAATATACTAATTTGAGTGACAACGAATCTAATACGATATCTGGTGCTGTATGTAGTACAAAGGATATCGATAGTTCTGCAGTTGATGCTGAATGTGATGTACCTTATTACTTAATAGCAAGCGATTCCGAAGATGAAGGAAATGATATAAATTCATCTAGTGATAAAAGCATTAAGAATCAATTAACTGACTGGGCTGTAGAATTTGACATTCCGATGAATGTTTTATCTAGATTACTGTCAATACTCAGACTTCAAATAAATGACTTGCCTAAAGACCCTAGAACCCTTTTAAGTAGAACAGTATCGTATGAAATAGAAAACATTTGCGATGGGGAATATTACCATTTTGGATTGAGTTCTGGGATTCAAAAAATCTTATCAGAAGAACCAGACATTGAAGTTGTATCAAAACATCTAAGGATTCAATAAAATATTGAAGGATTACCTTTATTCCGCAACTCAAGTGCACAATTTTGGCCAATACTTGTTAGATTAGAAAATGTTGGGAAAGGAACCCCTTTCATAGTTGGGATATGTTATGGACAATCTAAACCTTCGAATGTAGCCGATTATTTAAGAGCATTAATCGAAGAGCTGGAAAACCTGCATGAAAACAAACTTACTTACATGCAACATATATTCACAATTTCGATATCTTCGATGATTTGCGATGCACCTGCGAGAGCTTTAATAAAAAATGTAAAGCAATTTTCCGGATACCATGGGTGCGATAAATGTTCTCAAAACGGCGTCTGGGAGGGAAAAATGACTTATCCTGAATTAGGTGCGCAGCTTAGGTCCGACTCCGACTTTGAACAAATGCGTGATGAAGATCACCATAAGCGACCTTCGCCTCTTACCGGGACAGTAGGAATAGTGTCACAATTCCCATCGTTTGTCTTGGGGTGGTAAAACGAATGATATTGATATGGCTAAAGGGACCTTTAAAGAATAGAATAGGGTCATTTGTCAGGAATAGAATTTCTGATGATTTATTTAATTTGCGTCATTATATTCCGAGTGAGTTTGCGAGGCGACCGAGGGGATTTGCTCATATAGAAAGATGGAAAGCTACCGAATATCGTCAATTTCTACTTTACACTGGTCCTATTGTCTTGAAACGCCAAGTTGATGGAATAATATATCAAAATGTTATTCTTCTATCGGTGTCACTCCACATTCTCCTTAATCCGTTTCTTGCTCGGCAATATAATGACTATTGTAAAATGTTGTTGAAGTCGTTTGTGCAGCACTTTTCGCAGCTCTATGGAAGTGATAGCATTGTATATAATGTTCACGGATTATTGCATTTGCCAGATGATGCCAAAAACTTTGGATCTTTGGATACTATTTCCTCTTTTCCGTTCGAAAACTACCTTATGACAATAAAAAAGATGGTAAGAAAACCGTCTTTTCCACTGCAACAGATTATACGAAGACTTTCTGAAAGAACAATTTGCAGCAACACAGACTCGTTGTATCCACTAGTAGAAAATGAACACGACATGGCCGTTCCTGTCCCTGTTGATTTCCATGGTTGTCCGCAGTATAAGTCTGTTAGATTCGGAAAATTTCGACAGAGTTTAAGGATCGTTACTTTCGTCTTAATAATGCAATTTGTCAACTCGAAACTGTTATCATGAAAAATGACAACATTTATGTTGCTTATAAAAAGTATGAAATGTTACAGAATTATTTTGTTGTCCCTCTAGACTCTGATTTACTTGGAATTCACAAAGTAGGTACTCTGAGTGGCACGATTTTTGTGGACAAAGTTCATGACATTCAGTCTAAATACATAGTTATTCCATATAGAGACATTGTCATTGCCATGCCATTTACAGACTCAATGTGGTAGACACAATATATGTACATAATAGTATAATTGAAAAGTCTGTATTAACTGAAAATTTCGTATTGAACTTTAGTGACTTGTTGAAACATAACAATATGTCAGTGGGAATGCTATTTGTTATAGGGATAAAAGAGATTACACATTTTGTGTGGTGGAGTTTAAAGACCAAGAGGAGGTGGCTATGATACCAAAATGCTGGTTAAGGGGAAACAACTTTTGTTTGTGGCCGCCTTACAAGTCAAGTAGCAGGCTAGAAAAGGCTGTTAGCACTATGGAAGAAGCTGAAGAGGACACTTATTGTCAGTACCAAATTTCCAGAATAATGTACAAGACAGGTATTTATTACAAAGTAATGCTGTATTTGCCCCATTTCAAATTAAAGTACAAAAAGACAAATAAGCAAAACAAAGAAATCTTTAAATTTCGTACTGGAAATGTTAAAGCAAAAACTTGTTACACCATGCCGCTTTATTTGGTATTATTCAAAACTAGTTTTTGTCACTTGTTTAAAACCATGCTGATTGAACAAGTATTCCTAAATATTGCATCCAGAAATATCATCCGAAAATATATGACCTATATCATACATAATACTCTATCAATTAACACGAAATTATTGAGTTACAATTGTAATGTCTTTATTGACCCTAATGGGTGTAAGTATGCAAATAAAGTTACGTGACATAAATGGAGAGATATATTAGTTAATGATGTCTTTTTGAAGAGGTCCAGATTTTATTGCAATCCAATACAATTTTGATAGCCATAAACTTATTAAGTTTGTAAGAAGCATAGTTATACAATTATGTTCAAGTAGATAAGTTAAAAAGTCCGCTGTCCTTATTTTAATAGTTCGTCAATAAAACATGTCTTTGAATAAATATTTTAGGAAATCATTCTATTATGTTCGTAGTGAACATTATGATACCCACAAAATCTAAGCTTATGTCCTGATTTAGAGGAGGTTTGACGGGTCATAACACGTGGTTTAACCCACAATTTCAACATAAAATGCCTGTACCCAATCGTTCATAATCATTTCCCGTAGTTGTTTAGAATTCGTAGGTGACTGTAAATCTTAATTTGACTTTCATGTTTGTGGACTGTCTGCTTTGAGCTATTAAAAGTTGTGTTATCACACTTACATGCATTTATAATTTACATTTAATAACATAAATAACATTTTTGTCAGATTCCTATTCCAAAACGTTTTCAAAATTAAAGCAGGCAGAATTGATGTCGGACCTGCAAACAGAGGAGGAGGGAGGGAAAACGAATACGAAAGTAAGTTTATGACAGCAACCTTGTACAAAAAGAATTTACAGATATTTTAGCTTTAATATTTATAGTCCCAACATGTTCATGTATCAGGAAAGGATTAAGTGTAAACATTTATTGACAAACAAGAACTTAAAATACAATTATATGCAGTTTCATCGTCATTATCTCAATGGGTGACCATTTGATTTGGATGAAAAGGGGGGCTGAGAGGTTTCCAAAATAAATACTGCATTTCTGGGTAAAATTGAAAATATAAATGCTGGCCAACCGCCTTTCCACATCAAATGGTTATCCCATTATGTATTTGTTGGGGTCGTTTTTGATCGACATGTTTTTTTCTTTGTTTAATTTAATTTTTTTTTTTATATGAATTAATCTCAGTACAGTCATGATATTAATGATGAAGTATGATCTTGCATACCAACTGTAAGATATGAGTCGTACTCGTCCCCAGAGAAGCAGTCGAGACAAGCACTATCGTCTCCAGAAAAGACGCCACCACCTAAGAAAGCCAGGAGAACTCTCCCACCTTTACCATCTTTGAATGCATCGCCTGCAACCACAGGGATATCTTTCAGATCGTCTTCATCATCAATTCAAAGATCAACTCCAAGACCATGTCTTCAGGAGATGCCTTTAATGGACACACCAAGAGCAATATCAGGTTTGTTATCTAAGATTGTTACTAGATAATCAGAATTAAATATGCATGGTTGCGACTTATTATTGTCCCTCGCCGCAAAGCGACGGAGGGACATGGTAATGGTAGCCACCCGCCCGTCCGTCCGTAAGGTCTTGTGGACGCATCTCCTCTAAACCCGTTTGGCGGATTCCTTATATATTTTGTAGCATTTATTGGTATGAAGTGAAGATGTGCATACTGTACCGACATTTTGATTCCACAAATGTTGTAGGAGTAATGGGACTTAAGACTATTTTCAGCATTTCTCAACAATAAAAGACCTTGTGGACGCATCTCTTCTGAAACCGCTAGATGCATTACTTCCATATTTGGTAGGATTTATTGTTAGGAAGTGTAGATGTGCATACTGTAATGCCATTTTGATTTAGCAAATTTTGTGGGAGTTACGGGACTTCAACTTTGTCCAATGGAGGGGGACATATGGCTACGCGTAGCAATCTTGTTAAAGTTTAGTGTCGTAAGAATATAAGCCGAATCTCGAGGAAAATTTAGTCTCAAGACTGGTATTTTTCGCAAATACCCCTCCAAAACATGATATGTCTGTTTATCGGTAATCTGTTACAGTTTCCTTTGATCTTTACTACCCGATAAATTAAGTGACAACGTTCAGTTGACCACCGACTCAGCTGTTGGTCATTTGTTATGGGCGGTCTAACGTGACGTCACTAAACCGTTCATTAAAAAAAAAGGTAAAAACACAACAAAAAATCACAAAGCTGTGTTAAAATTGTGAAATTACCGATAAAAAATTATTAGTATTAAAAAAAAAGTCAAAACACAACAAAAAAATCATAAAACGGTGTTACAATTGTGAAATTACCGATAACAAAATTATTAGTATTATTTTTTCGCTCGACAAGGATTATCAGGTCCATATCAGATTCGCTCTTCGAGCTCAGCTGATATGGACCTAATAATCCTTGTCTTGGGAAAAAATACTAATAATTAATATTTAATTACACGGAATATTATTTAGAACACTGGCTAAATAAATAATAGTTTTTGTTTGTCGTTTTCAGGAATATTCGATTTGTTTTGTTAGATAGTGGTTGAAGTATTCTGAATGAATTTGGCGGTTTGCGGCACGCGAGGGTAAAAAAGTGAAATACGTTTTCGCAAATATCACGGCAGAGGAGAAAAAAAGTTAAATCCTTTAATTCGGAACACTTCCGGGTTTTAAATTTGATTAATCACGATACTTTACGCATAAAGGTAAAGCAGAATTATTCCGAATGAATTTGGCGGTTTAATGCACGAGAGGGTAAACAATTTAAATCCTCATGCAAATACCCCGCAGCGGTAAAAATGAACGAAATTAATCCTAAATATAAAAATACACGAAAAATACACCGGCTATTAACCAATCAAAATCCAGGATTCTTCTACAAGGTGTAATTAATTCTAAGAATGCAGGGGACCGTCGTGGTCTTGATCGTATAGTAGTTGGATTTTCAACTACCTAAGCACTCAGTGCCTATCATCACTGATGTTGTGAGTTCGAATCTCGATCAGCGCGAGGTGTACAACATTATGTGATACAGTACTAGTGTGTCAGTGACTTGCGACAGGTCAGTGATTTTCTCCGGGTTCCTCCACCAATAAAACTGACTGCCACGATATAACTGAAATATTGTTGATAGTGGCATTAAACAACATAAAACTTAAACCTAAAAATACAATACTACTATTTCTCAGGGAACGATTTATACCTCTACTTAGAACAGAGTGTAGTAAACAATAAGTGTGGTAAGATTATCCGTCTGTTATAAATAGGAAGTTAGCAACTGAGTTCATCCTCGGTTTTAATGAGGTTCATGTTACTTGATCTTTAGTGTTATGTGCATGTTTTGTAGATCGTTGTTTATCTTTTTGTACTTTTTCTTTTGGCCACTGTGTTGTTTATTCTTCTTTGATTTACAGATTCTGATTACCCTTTGGTATCTTCAAACTCTTCTTTGTATATACAACACCTAAAAGAAAAGGCATGATGTTGTTCCCCTTGAACTACAATGACAAATATAGGATAAATCGTAAATGACATTATAGTTAGTAGGGAAACTAAAAATGACATCTTGTTATAAAATATTCATATTGACAAAAATCATGATGAAATTGTCTCCACTTTAGAGTTTGATATTTTGTTTACAAAGTCAAATGAAATGCCATCAAAATGTACATTCATAGATTAGTTGATATATGTGCAAGTTTGACATTATAGATGGTTTTTTTTATAATTCATTTATGATCAAGACAATCAATAAAATAATTCAGGATATTATATTCTATTATAATATATTAATTCTCATTTGTCAACATTGATCAGATGAAATATTTTAAAATTCACAAATTAATGCAATGGGGTTTTTTTTATATGAAAAATGTTACGGGACTAAAATCAGAATATTTATACCTCACTTTCTGTTTGATTTGTTTCTCTATGATTTTGTATAAAACATAAAAATTGGATTAAATATATGATTTTTCTTCAGTTATTTAACTGATTTCAGCTAATTTCCTCTAAGCACAATTTCAAAAGATGAAGGACACTGTCAGACCAAGTCACCTTATCAAATATTGAGGACCCGGTGGCTCAATAAGTTAGATAGTTGGATTACCTAACAACTCATACAACTCTATCACCAATACTGCATGGGTTCCCACCTGGCTTTGTAAATTACAAAAAAGTATGCACTCGACTCGCAGCCGCAAGTGAAAAAGTTTACCAGTTGCTTGCCCATGGTCGATGGTTCTCTCTGGCTTCTTCCACCACTAAAACTGGTCGCCATGATATAGCTGAAATATTGTTGAATGTGGCGTTAAACACCAAAAACCAATCAATCCACATTGTTGTAGATATATTTATAAGCAATTATTTGAGAAAGATTTAGGATTCCATAAAAGATCCATATTACATGTACAAGGAATAAATGTTCTCTTTTAAGCAATAATTATTATTTAAGTGTCGTTAGAACAAATGTTTTAGTGGGGTCCGTGTTGCTGGGTTGGTCGGTTTATGGTGTTTAATGCCACTTTCAACAATATTTCAGTTATATCGTGGCGGCCAGTTTTATTGGTGGAGGAACCCGGAGTACTCCGAGAAAATCACCGACATGTCGCAAGTCACTGACTTTTATTTTTCTGTGTAATGTTTTGTACATCATTGATATACGGCTTCTGATTATCTCTGTGATATATTCAACATTCGTGGGAAGCTTGAGGCATAAATATTGAATGTTTAAAATTTACGAATTGAATTGTGAAATGATCATGCACGTTTATTTAAGATAACTAACATATGAAGAGAGTTTATAATTTGTTGGCCATATTTGGTTACAGCTTTAATAAAATAAAATAAAATAAAGTACAAAATAAAGATATAAATAAGAGCAAGTAAATCAAATGACTTAAACAGGATAACCACAATTAATATGGCTACGGTCACCTATACCTAAAAGATGATAACATTAGTGTTATTTTAATAATTCCATAAAGTAATGTTAGTACATGTTACACACATGATA
>MJUT01000713.1:435984-447642 GCA_002080005.1 Gigantidas platifrons
AGGCGAGTGTAAGAACCTATTTCTTCCGTTTTTAACAATGTTTACAATTCGGCCCCGAAACTAGATCACCACCTGCTAGGAGAGAAATTTGCATAATTGTGACACGTTTATGTAAAGTTTGTGAGTGCATCGGCACCGTGTACACATGCATGCACTCCTAAAAAGAACCGTTTCATCCTTAAAATTCTTCAATGCAATACTGAACATAAAAAATATATTCTTGCATATTCCTGGTCTAAAAATCACACAAATTAAAATTCCGCGAAATGTTGTTGACGACGTTGGCCCATTAACAACATGACGTGATATGAAGATTTCCAGCTTAAAACGTAAAGATCACGCGTCATTAGGCTTGGTGTACGCTTCAATTTTGATAAAATTTAACTAAAAGATGTTTGCAAGGTAGGCATTTTAATTATTTGTGTGTATTGTTGTAAATATGGCTTTCAATCTGACACTATCAATATACATTATAAAGTACACTACTTTCTTGTATTGTGTCATTGAAACAATCTGATTGGTCAATTCATCCATGACAGACACGGTCGCGTGACCCTGTCTGTCATAGTGAATACACAAAAACGGAAGAATTACCTGTTTCAATGTCAATTACTAAGACAAGAGAATGATTCTGACAGTATTACCTGTTTCAATGTCAATTACTAAGACAGGAGAATGATTATGACAGTTTTACCTGTTTCTATGTCAATTACTAGTACAGGAGAATGATTATTGCAGTTTTACCTGTTTCTATGTCAATTACTAGTACAGGAGAATGATTATGACAGTTTTACCTGTTTCTATGTCAATTACTAAGACAGGAGAATGATTATGACAGTTTTACCTGTTTCTATGTCAATTACTAAGACAGGAGAATGATTCTGACAGTTTTACATGTTTCAATGTCAATTACTAAGACAGGATAATGATTCTGACAGTTTTACCTGTTTCAATGTCAATTATTAAGACAAGAGAGTGATTCTGACAGTTTTACCTGTGTCAATGTCAATTGCTAAGACAGGATAATGATTTTGACAGCTTTACCTGTTTCTATATCAATTACTAAGACAGGAGAAAGATTATGACAGTTTTACCTGTTTCTGTGTCAATTACTAAGACAGGAGAATGATTATGACAGTTTTACCTGTGTCAATGTCAATTACTAAGACAAGAGAATGATTCTGACAGTTTGACCTGTTTCTATGTCAATTACTAAGACAGTAGAATGATTCTGACAGTTTTACATATTTCAATGTCAATTACTAAGACAGGAGAATGATTTTGACAGTTTTACCTGTTTCTATGTCAATTACTAAGACAGGATAATGATTCTGGCAGTTTTACCTGTTTCAATGTCAATTACTAAGACAGGAGAATGATTATGACAGTTTTACCTGTTTCAATGTCAATTGCTAAGACAGGAGAATGATTTTGACAGTTTTACCTGTTTCAATGTCAATTACTAAGACAAGAGAATGATTATTGCAGTTTTACCTGTTACTAAGACAGGAGAATGATTCAGACAGCTTTACCTGTTTCTATGTCAATTACTAAGACAGGAGAATGATTATGACAGTTTTACCTAGTTCAATGTCAATTACTAAGACAGGAGAATGATTCTGACAGTTTTACATGTTTCAATGTCAATTACGAAGACAGGATAATGATTCTGACAGTTTTACCTGTTTCAATGTCAATTACTAAGACAGGAGAATGATTGTGACAGCTTTACCTGTTTTTATGTCAATTACTAAGACAGGAGAATGACTATGACAGTTTTACTTTTTTCAATGTCAATTACTAAGACAAGAGAATGATTCTGACATAAGACAGGAGAATGATTTTGACAGCTTTACCTGTTTCTATGTCAATTACTAAGACAGGAGAATGATTATGACAGTTTTACCTGTTTCAATGTCAATTACTAAGACAAGAGAATTATTCTGACAGTTTGACCTGTTTCTATTTCAATTACTAAGACAGGAGAATCATTCTGACAGTTTTACCTGTTACTAAGACAGGAGAATGATTATGAGTTTTACCTGTTACTAAGATAGGAGAATGATTATGACAGATTTACCTGTTACTAAGACAGGAGAATGATTATGACAGTTTTACCTGTTACTAAGACAGGAGAATGATTATGACAGTTTTACCTGTTACTAAGACAGGAGAATGGTTATGACAGATTTACCTGTTTCTATGATTGTCTGATTGGATTTTGTAACTTTTCTGATTGTGTGGTATTTTTTCTCATTTTATTGACTATTTAACAGTGGTGTCCACCACCAGTTTCCGTATGGTGGTTATTCAATACTAATTTACATAATATCGCCTACTATATAAAAGGTTGAATGATGATGTAATACTAATCATCCTGTTTTTCACTTGATAATTACTTTGATATTTCCATTTTATTATATATCGATGCTGTCATAGAAATATGTTTATATTTCATTATCTTTGATAAGTTACTAATTGTGTTACACTCAGTTAGAGGGATGTTGTCTAGAATCTGTTGTATCGTTCTATTATTGACTGTGTGTACGGGTGGATACAAGGTAAGATTTTTTATTGTGCTTTTATTTGATATTTACATGTTTTAAATTTTTTGGAAATATTTCGGGAAAAGTAATTTCCTTAACTGTGGTATTATTACTTGATAATTGATAAGCAAAGTACCTTCGACCGATTATATAGAGAACAAGTTGTATAGGGTATTTATATATGCGTTAACAGTCCTCGAAATGAAAATATAAAATTTCTGGTCCGAATCAAATTCTTGAAATAAAAACGGAAACATTTACTGGTGCGAATAAAGTTATACTCATCTTGGACCATAGGATCGGTGAACATCTTGAGGACTGTGCGTAAGTCTCAAATTAAGAACGTTAAAAATAATAACACACACATATATATCAATGCAAGGTCTTTTATAATATATTCAATTAAAAATCACATTATTTTTTCTTTCATAACGAAGTCATAATTACCGCACTTCTGGCTTGGGATAAAATACTAATAACCGCCAATCCATGTAAAAACTCCCAACACATTCTGGCTTCCATTATTTATTTCTTAATCAATACGTGTACCTTACATTAAACTTTTAGCCAAGTAAGCTGTTTTCAAGATGTCAAAGTGTCACATCATCAGTTATTCAAACGGGCTAATGGAGATAAACGTGCATATTTTTTTTATAACTTGAAAGTAAAACTTTGTCTGTCCATTATTTTGTACGTAACTGTTCCGTGTAATACATTCTGTACTTTTGTACCAAAATGAGCAGAAAAAGAAGCCCGAATTTTTCAGAGTCCAAATTAAAACACTCTTAGGACACCTATTTTGGTGTCCTAACTTTAGGATATATTTTAGGACATATCGTAATTTAGGACACTTTCATTAACCAGACTTAGGACTAAGATATGTCCTATGACCATCCTAAGACACGTCTTAGTCCTATGACACCTTTGTTAACACGGCCTCTGAAGTTTTTTATTTCGACCCCCACTTGGTAATTACGTCTGAAAAGCTCTAAACCAGGATAATGTGTCTAATGCGATCTACATGTTTACATTTGGTCTGTTGTGTCAGTGAGAAGCGTCCAGTTCTTCATCTTTGCTTTAAATTCCCGAGAAACACAAAACAAATATATAATTGTCTAGGCTTTCCTCCTTCGAGCAACACGAACTCCTCTAATATTTGTGGGTGAACTCAGGTGCTCCGGAATGGTAAGCAGCTCCTGCTCCATTAGTGACATCCGTCGTGTTACTATAGTTACAAACCTAGTGATAAGTCATTCAATGAGAAAATCAACGGGAAGGAGAGTTAACATTTAAGCAACATGCTACCTTCTACATTCACAGTTGACTCTCTTAAACTACACCCGCTCGATATTGTGTTTCAAATGCTTAACAATATATAGAGTCAAATATAGAAAACGAACCTTTATTTGCCAAAATTAATAATCGATCATGAGTGATTATGTGCTTTTTCGACAATTCTTTCTAGATTTCTGTTCTGCAAGACTTTGTTGTGAGCTGAGTAAAGCTTTGTTGTTATCCCATGTGTTAGAAACATTGAAAAACAAATCCATGTCTGTTATTTATGAAGCAAACACAAACAAACTGTGTACCATGCCAGATTACACGGTCATACTTCGCCAATAACGTTTGCATGTTCTTTCAGTAAATTTACCGCTGTTTGGAACGTTCTGACATTGCAGGATATAGCTACACATGTTTAAATTTTCGGTCAAAATAAAATGCAAATGTATTAGCTGCAAAACAGACCAGAATAATACTTGCAATAGTCTCGCTATAATATCTGTTTCTAAAGCTCGTACAAACAAAATTCATATTCTCTGACAACATACATACATTCACAGAATGGTAATTAAACTAGCTTATCTTTTCATGTAAATGGTTGGTGCTATGATATATATTTGTTGAATTAATCATGGTTAAAACAAATATATTTCTATTGCCAGCATGAAGGTGAAGTCAGTAAAGACAACATGGAGGATCTCGATGACGAATTACTTCAATACTACCTAATGGTTAGTATAGCTACTGATGGTTTAATAGTTAACCTTTGCCTTTTCATGTACGTGCATATGTAACTTAGTGTATTGTTTTGGTACTTAACATGTAAAGCATAGTTACATTTTTTCTAATATATTTTAATGTTTTATTCACAAATATGGAAATTCGATTGATGTAAGATAAAAAATACTCTTTGATACATGTATAAAGGTAAATCAAATGAAATAGCACCATATCTTAACACGTCAATTAATAAGTTAATTAAAAGGCCAAATGGCAAATGGCACAGGTATGGCAGACAGCTTACATACATCGAAAGGCAGATAATTTCGCCATGATTTGATATGTGCTATTTGTGATAGCCTACAAATTAGTTTGAAATTGGTTGAAATGATTTATTATTTCTATACAATTATTTAATTAGAATAATTATAATTAGCTATTAGGAAATCACAATGACTGTTTGTTCTTCTTCAGAAATTGCTTAAGAAGTCAAATGATGTGTATAGATCCAAACAGGTTTCCAGACATGACAAAACTCACAAACACACTAAAGTTGATATAGATGTAAGTAAAACACAATTGATTATTAATACAAGGTGTTCTTGTATTTCAGCATTGGATACCTTATTAACGACAGTTGTAACATATGGAGCAGGAACTTCCTAATCTTCCGGAGCACCTGAGTTCACTCCTGATTTTTAGTGAGGTTCCTGTTGCTCGATCTTTAGTTTTGTAGATCGTTGTTTGCCCTTTTTCTTTTTAGTCATTGTGTGCTCTGCCCTTTTTCGATTTACGGTTTCTGATACCCTTATGATATCCTCAAACTTTTCTTAACAAAAACAGAAAGCAGAACTTTTGTACTTTTGTAAAAAGATGAACGTAATAAAGTGAATCACAACTGAAAGTGACTAATGTTACGTGTTTAACAATATTTGAAGTATTCTTATTTTATTATTATTATTTTACGAAAATGTAAATTTACAAACACATTGGGTATCAGTCTACGATATCATTAACATAATTACTATCCCCCTAAATTGACATAGTTTTGGTCCCATGCATTCCTAACTATATTATGTATAAATTATATGGTGAATCGACAAGTATGTGCATGTACGACCACCTAATATGGAGATATTTAGTTGTTGCTTCGCACCAAGTAATAAATAGCTCATAAGCAAAATGTATATAAACGACGAGATCGGATTTACAAAATACGGGGAAGAGAAGGCACCCGAATTTTTTTAAGAATGTTGAATCAGACAACGCTAAGAGAGCCACATTTATTAATGATTAATCAAAATGTTCTGAATATACAATTCATAACTATTAAATAATATGAGATTATAATAAAACAAGTGCAGCCTTTCTATTTCAATCTATAGAAAATATACGTATATTTTCTGAAAATATATAATTTAATTGTACGACCTTTAGAAACAGGTAGCAAAGCAAGCAAGTCTTTTCTTGGTAAGCTTTCTGCCCTGTTTCGCAGCGAGTGCAAATGAACTTTCTATTTCAGGACAATGTTGTAATTATCCTCCAAAGTCACGAAACCTTACACAACAGACCAATTGTCAAAAAAGAGCAAGAAACAACCGTCATTTTAATCATTGTTTATAATATCCTTTGTGAAGTCCGCGCTTATACTGTTTCATACCACCTCTCAACATGAACCAGGTACCAGGAGTATTCAGGGGCGGGGGGGGGGGGCGCACCCGGCACGCCCCCTCCTAAAATTGGAAAACATATGATTTTTTTTGCGTAAAATCGTGATTTTTCACACGAAATACCCCCAAAATTTTCTCACCTCGCTCTGCTCGGCGAGATTTTTTAAAATCCGCCCTCATTACTTTAAATCCTAGATCCGCCCCTGGTATTATATTTTGGTCAATGACCATATATAGCAAAATATATTCAGTCAATGCAATTTGACTGCTTAAATAGAACGAGGACAGGGCAAATGATTGTATCGACCAAAAGTTGTATGGTAAATTGTACACGATACAAATCATAAAGTAAACGACATAACCATGTTAGTCTTAATTATTTCATAAATATTATATCGTACAGTATATTTTCCTAAATATCCATATTCATATAATAGATATTATTATAATATGGTTAGCGTGCTCGTCTCAAGTTTGGTATTTCTTGGGTTCGAGTGCCGGTCGGGTCATACCAAATACAAGACAATTGGTGACTGTGCACGCAAAGTTATGGAGGAAGAGCAAATACTGTTTGGCCTGGAATCAGGATAATGTGTCCCAGTCGAGCGACATGTCTACCTACGGACTGTTGTTTCAGCGAACAAGCACAATACATATTCAACTAAGCGTGTTGATATAGTACAAAACAGATATCATCATCTAATCGATATATACGGTCCGACAAAAGTTAAGCACCACCTGACTTGTTTCAATAATATCTTTTCTAATAATGGATTTATTTCAAATCGGTTTGCTGTTTTCGTTACCTGTACACACATACTTACTTACCTGTGAAACAGGTTATTGATTGATTTTTATTTATGTGTATATGACAGGGTTTGTAAAGTGCCACGTGTACTTTTCAACATTTGTGTTTGCGAACGAAAGCTGATTTTTTGTGTGTAGAGTTTTAAGTTTCATTTTCTATTGGTTTGGTATGGTGCGGCGAAAATTAACCATACCAGAAAGGTGGTAAGCTGTTGGCATGCATAACGGTGGTTTTAGCCATAGAAGGGTGGCAGACCACTTCAGGGTTAACCATTCTATCATTGTACGACTGATGCAGCGTTTTCGTCAAACGGGGAATGTTACTGACCGTCCACGTGCAGGTAGACCTCGCAAAACGACGCCGTGAGAGGACCGGCTCATATCCAGACGGGCGCGGCAACGGCCGTTCAGTACAGCTGGTGAATTTCGTGGTAATTTAGCGTTTGGAGGCCACATTAGCACACGCACTGTAATCAGACGCCTCCACCATCGGAATGCGAGCGCGACGACCCATAAAACGTCCACAGTTGACATTACATCATCGCCATGCTCGATTTAACTGGTCACATGATCATTTGGAGTGAACTATTCGCACATGGAGACGGGTCCACTGGTCCGATGAAAGTCATTTTTTGTTGCGCCCTACCAACGGTCGTGCAAGGGTTTGGCGCCAACGAAACACTTCATTTCAGGACAACCACATTTTGGGCACAACTGAATTTGGGGGTGGGGGTGTAACTGTCTGGGGTTGTTTTCCCTTTGACTGTAAGTTGGACTTGTACATTCTTGATGGTAATCTGACAGGCCAAAAATACCGTGACAATGTGCTCGCTCCACGCGTAGTCCCCCATTTCGACACTCATGCGTTGGCTGACAGGCCAATGTTCTTGGACGACAACGCTAGGCCACATAGAGCCCGAATTGTACAACATTTTTTTTTATAGCAAAAGGCTGTTCAGACAATTCCATGGCCTGCGATGTCGCCAGACATGAACCCTATAGAGCATGTATGGGCCGAAAAATTAACCAACGCAATCCAAAATGTCAAACTATTGTCGAATTAAGAACTGCTATCTTACAGGAGTGGCAACAATTCCCCCAAGAACGGCTAAGGCGTCTTGTGCGAAGCATTACGAGGCGTGTTACAGAACTTCACAATAAACGCGGTGGATATACTCGTTATTGATTTTTATGCCTTACACATACGCACAATTAATGCATTTAAAAGTTCTTAAAATCTGGAGACTCTGCATTTTAATGCAATGTTAAAAACTTCCATCAAAGACAAACTGGTTTTACGTTTTGCAAGCGCCTGTTTTGAACCTCATTTTTGCCACGTCATAGTCATGTCTTTCAGGATGATAAATACTTCGTAGATTGGTAATGTTAGAGCCCTTGGTGTAGTCTTTTAAGAAGTGTAAGAAAAATGGTGATATCTATTATATTGTTTTAACAGTATTGATGTAAAAAAATATATCGATAAAAATATAGGGTGGTGCTTAACTTTTGTCGGAGTGTATAGAATGATACAGTTGAAAAAATGCTAACTTATCGTTAAACAGCTATCACTCACAATTATATCATGTTTAAAGGTAAACCACAACGGGACTTCTTGCTTTGAAAGTTTGTCAATTTATAACATCCTGCCTAAACACATTTCTTGCTCAAACTAAAATATGCGAATAAATACGAGTACAGAAAAGCATGGCATTTCATCAACATTGTTTCTAATTAGGTCAATATACCGACCAAGTGGAGTGTGCTTTATTTATTGTATTCCGGTATTGCAGACATACATTAATATATTTTTATTTTTAGAATCTACACATACCTTTGTTGAAACGGGGGCCGTTTGCATGCGGCAAGAGTGGAGGATGTGGAAAATAATTCAACATAATGTGTAAAACATATAGAGTGTCATAAATTACACTCCTGAAGAGTGATGATGTGACACAAATATGATACTATGGTAGTGTTACGTAGATATTGAATGCTTTTTTTTTTGCGACGTCATAAATTACAGATACATTTCACATAAAAAATAAATGATTAGACTTTAAGATATAAAAACAGAATTAAAATGTATTCTTAAGGAATGAACAGAAGTGGACGATTTTCGTGTCCTACTTTGAGATGAGACAGTTTATGCAGTAGTAAAATATATTAATGCATTTTATTTTGTCTTATATTTCACGTGGTTCTACTTGTCAGCAGATCCCTCTTTTACTCATCAATTTTACCTACCGTAGGTCATTTTTATGTCATGCACTGCATCAGCGATGTATGGTCAGCGTGTTCGCCTCGAGTCAGGTCAAATCAGAGACTATACAATTGTTATTGGTTGCTTCTCTACTACGAATACAGAATTGATGAGAAAGAGCATAGTCTAGACGGATATGGTATATCTGCAAATTGTTTATTTTGCAGTAACCCTTCGACTGACAAGACTTCTGAACACGCTTTACCTTTGACTGCCACGGATCGACCCAGATGTTTTTCGTATGAAAAGGGAACGTCACAGTACACGTCAACGGATTGTTCTTCATTGTCGACGTCATGTCATTGTTTCCGATGGACAGTGCTCCGACATGCTGCATTTGACGTGATACTTAGGGGGGGGGGCTTGAAATTTTAAATAAATATTTTGACCTAGACAATGTTGAAAAAAATATTTTGATCTTGGAGATGGAGTAAAAAAAAATTACTCCCTAAGGTTAACTCCGATCCACTCTTGAGAATACAACAGCAATGTAAAAAGATGATTTGATTTGGGCTATATAAAAATAAATGATTTAAACGTGAATATAATGAAAATAAATATTTTTATCCGAAAAAAATCTTCCAGGCCCTCCCCCTCGAAATCAAATGGTCGTCCCCTTATTGGATTGCTGACTATCATGGGTAAACGTGACCTTGGATCAGTATAAGGACTCTTCGCTTATTGTTCATAATACCTGCATGTATGGCAACATATCTTATTTTTTTGTTGTAAGTGTTGCTTCTGTAGTTTAGTTTTGTCTTTTGTTTTTATTTTTCTCAGTATATCTATTATTTTTGTTTGTTTTCAACTGCTTACTCTAACTGAGCAACTGATTTCGCCGGCGTTTATCAGAGTGAAGCCCATTATCTCATTTGCAGTAGATTTTCAGTTTAAATGTGTACTTATAGTATGTCATTATGTGTTTTATCTTCGTCTGTTGATTTCCTTTATGTTTTACGCACTCTTAGATATTCTACTTTTTTTCGTCTCTGTGACTGGTGTGAGACGTTCAACATTACAGGGACATAGTAAAATAGTTTTTGTTGGTACGGCATGCCGATGATTTTCGTTGTAACGGCTTGCATTGCCGTACCTATTATTTCGGTATTTTTGGGGTTTTTTGTTTTGTTTTTTTTGTTTTTTTTTGTTTTGTTTTTTTGTTTTTATCTTTAGTTTTAGTTTTGCTGTAACACTATTTTTTTCCTTGCTACGCCTCTACATTTCGAATATATATTTCACTTACTAGTATCATCTCTTCTTGATATCAAGTAATATACAAGAAAAATAATCATATTCAATCAGAATTTTATTCGCTATTCAGCATTCATGTCTGTGCAAGCATGCGGCATGGAGTCCCCTCGTACAACGAACACATGAGTTTCGCGATCTTCTTCTTATATTCCACTTTCTGTTTGAGCAGACTACACAATCCTGTTCCTTTCGGCCGTCAAGTTTTTTCACTCTTACTTGTGGATTCACGTTATTACCGGCGTTTCTTTTTATCAAATAAGTAGACGCTAAGATGTCTATTACTGATTATGTGAACTGAAGTCGTGACATAATTGGTTGTGATGTGTTCTGACAATACAGAATATAAGAGTTCAACATGATACGGTGAACTATGTGATATATATTAATTATTAGTATTTTTTTTGCAAGACAAGGATTATCAGGTCCATATCAGATGAGCTCGAAGAGCGAATCTGATATGGTCCTGATAATCCTTGTCCAGCGAAAACAAATACTAATAATTTTTTTATCGGTAATTTCACAATTTTAGCACAGCTTTGTAATTTTTTTGTTGTGTTTTGAACTTTTTTGTAATACTAATAATTTTTTATCGGTAATTTCACAATTTTAACACAGTTTTTTGATTTTTGTTGTGTTTTGACCTTTTTTGAATGAACGGTTTAGTGACGTCACGTAAAAGTGACGTTAGACCGCGCATGACAAACGACCAACAGCTGATCATTTCTTGTATCACGAGTCGGTGGTAACCTGAACGTTGTTACTAAATTTATCGGGTAGTAAACATCAAAGGAAACTGTAACAAATTACCGATAAATTATCTTCTTCCATACTTTGCTGCATTTCCTGTGATCGTTATATGCTCCGATCATTTGATCGCTAAGATCGACCCCACCCATGAATGTATTGTATGCGCATATGATCCTAGGTTTACCGGTCAATGTATTAGTAGCGTTATAGAAAGTAGATACCAATTTTACTTGTTTCTGTCTGTTGTGGTCGCGGAAACAACAAAGCATATTCTGTCCTTGACGTGCGTAAGCAGCATCCCCCGCCTGTGGACGTGCATTCTTTATCATTTGTGGCATAGGTCTATTTTTCCTTAAGGTTCCGGTTAAATATGTAC
>MJUT01000716.1:9781-20962 GCA_002080005.1 Gigantidas platifrons
AAAAGTGCAAGACAGGGAAATCTCCGACACCCTCGGGTGTCGGAGATTTCCCTGTCTTGCACTTTTGCCGGTGTTAGATTCTATATATCCAAGGGGTGAGAAATATAGAATCTAACACCGGCAAAAGTGCAAGACAAAGGGAGGTAACGTTAGTTACTAACAAGGGAGAGCACTCTATTATTTACTCAAAGTAAACAAATTGACTGGAAGAGAGTCATGCACCGTGAAACATGAAAGGTGCACGATAGTTAAATTGTTAGCTAGCAGAATAGTATGCATATATTAATCTAAAAATACTTATGTAATAGAATCGTGGTTTTATTGGTGAAGCATGGAGAACTGGGGGGCAGTTGACATAAACTGTACAGCATGCATTTGCCGGAAAAACGCACGTGATTTTTTTGTCTTGCACTAGTGCAAGTTAAGACAATCTCATATCGCTAAAAATAGGAACTGGTCTGTCTCAAAAGTGAGAAAGAACATTTTTTTTCACCTAAATTAACGGAATACTTTATCCAAGGGTGAGAAATATAGAATCTAACACCGGCAAAAGTGCAAGACAGGGAAATCTCCGACACCCAAGGTTGTGGGAAATTTCCCTGTCTTCAACTTTTTGCCGTTGTTTGATTTTATTTCTCACTTTTATCAGCTGTTACCTAATTGTTTTGTTTACATTCCCGATCGATCGTTTTCCTGCAAATTTTGTTTCCATCGCTGAAGTAAATATTAAATTTATTCATATGCATCCGTGTCTTGGCAGTATTTTAAATGTATTTCATAATAAAATACAATGTGTTTAATAAATATATGATAAATGTAACTTAACACTACAACAGCGATAAATACCGGTGGCTGTGAAAAAATATTTGAATTCGGTCAAAGGGAGGTAACGTTAGTTACTAACAAGGGAGAGCACTCTATTATTTACTAAAAGTAAACAAACTTTGACTGGAAGAGTGTCATACACCGTGAAACATGAAAAGTGCACGATAGTTAAATTGTTAGCTAGCAGAATAGTATGCATACATTATTTAAAAATGTAATAGAATCGTGGTTTTATTGGTGAAGCATGGAGAACTTGGGGGGGGGGGGCAGTTGACATAAACTGTACAGCATGCATTTGCCGGTAAAACGCACGTTATTTTTTTTGTCTTGCACTAGTGCAAGATATAAAGGATCTAACACCGGTAAGAAGGCAAGATGGAAAAATCTCAGACACCCAAGGGAAAGATTTGGTCTCCAACGAGGCTCGCCGAGTTGGAGTCCAATAGAAATCTTTCCCGCGGGTGTCTGAGATTTTTCCGTCTTACCCCCTCATACCGGTGTTTGATTCTTTTTCTCACTAATTTAACAAGAGGTTATTTTTATTTGACAGCTATGCACTTTCAGCAGACGAAGTAAACAAACAGAGTTATTTCCCCTTAATTTGTGTAAGCGTGTGTGTTTTTGATGAAAGGGATGCATGTTTCTATTATAACATAATTTACGGGGGCAGTTGATAAGTGGCTGCTAGATAAATATACAAAACGTAAATATTTAAGCGATTTTATTGATACAATGACATTTTGCGAAACGTGGCATTTTTGCGGGAAAAGTAGTGTGAAATTCTTATCTCACCCACGGGTTGAGACAAGGATATCTCACACGGCTAAAAATAGGAACTGTGCTGTCTCATTAGTGAGAAAAGGATATCTCACACGGCTTAAAATAGGAACTGTGCTGTCTCATTAGTGAGAAAAACATTTCTCGTCCCTACTCAACTCTCATACTTTTTCAATGGCAGCACAGGAACTTGCTTCCGGCCTTTCGTTATCAATAATTTTAACCCTACTATCAATGTGCGGTACTAAAATATCTCAAGTGAAGACACCCGCGCGATACCACTTCACTTCAAATCTATAATTTTCATATATATACTTAATTCCCACCTTTCGTACGGTTTAGTTGTGTTGAATAATGGTAATTCCAAATAAATATCATATAAAATCTCCTGAAAGTCCCACTATGCTAAGTATGTCAGCGATATTGATCCATAAAATCAAAATAGGACAACTACCATGGACAGAAAGCGAAAGTAGGAACCTCGTTTTCTATTCGTCGTTCGGAGTCTCTCGGGACTTTACCATGCCATATACTAAAATCAGAGTAGTACGAATATTCTTTGATTGATTTTAAAAAACCGCCCGAGTCAAAGATTTTCGGATCTTTACGTATTACCGTTATACTTAATAAGAAAGGTCCCGAGAGACTCCGAACGACGAATCGAAAACGAGGTTCCTACTTTGGTTTTCTGTCCATGGTAATTGTCCTATTTTGATTTTATGGATTAATATCGCTGGCATACTTAGCATAGGGGGACTTTAAGGAGATTTTTTGTGATATTTATTTGGAATTACCATTATTAAACACAACTAAACCGTACGAAAGGTAGGAATTAAGTATAAATATGAAAATTATAGAATTGAAGTGAGGTGGTATCGCGCGGGTGTCTTCCCTTGTGATATTTTAGTACCGCACATTGATAGTAGGGTTAAAATTATTGATAACGAAAGGCCGGGAGCAAGTCCCTGTGATGGCAGTCAAAAGTTGTTAACCCTGTTGGCCCATCCCTTCCCTCATTTCTATGTAGATTGTATATTGTATTTAACTTGTTCTCGTTCTGAATAGCGGGTCGTCGTGTTCGTGATATTATGGTAGTTGGATTTACAACTACCTATGCAAGCAGTTCCTATCACCACTAAAGTTTTGTTAGTTCAAACCCCATTCATGGCAAGGTGTACTCGATACAACATTATGAGATACAGTTTTTTAGTGACTTGAGACAGGTCGGTGGTTTTCTCCGGGTACTCCGGTTTCCTCCACCAATAAAACTGACTGCCACGATAGAACTGAAATATTGTTGAAAGTGGCGTTAAACACCATAACCCCATCGTCCTGGCTATAGCTGAAATACTGCTCGCTGGACGTTAAGAAATAATCAATCAATCATCAAAATATTGTCCAAGTTTTCAGACAAACAAAACAAAAAATAATCAAAACGAAACGAAACGAGACAAAAACAAAAAACACACAAAAAGCAAAAATACAAGGGAAACAATAACGAAACAGAGACTGTATTTCTATGCTACTTCACCACAAACATATAAACTAAGAGCTTTCATGAAATTTTGATATTCTTCAGTTGTGAAATTAGACAAAAACATAATTATTCGATCTTTTTTTAAAATTTATTTTGATTTTTAAAGACCGCAGAATCGTTCTTGCTCTTTTAAGCTCGCCTGACCAACGCCATTTGAGCTTTCATCATCACTTGGCACCCGTCATACTTCCCCTGTCTACAGCTACATGGCAATGAGCAGCTTAATATATTCCGGCTTTTTCTGTGAATTTTAGCGGATTTATACCGATTATTCAAATAAGGCATATTTTGATAAAAGATTACATTTAATTCTTCTCCTCTGACCTTGCTGAACTAAATTAAGTCAAATTTGTCTGGGATGGCCCTTGGTTGGCCACCTTTCAAATTTTGTGTGCAACCCCCCATCCCATTTTCTATTAACTCTAGAAACCAAATTGGGAACCATGCGAGCGACTACAGGCTCCTGATAACCCTAGTTTAGAAAATGTTGCAGTCTCTGATAGAATTTACATTGAAACTTAGTATTTTTCTCTCTGGGACGGTATGCCATTGACAGTATCTCATGAAAACAAGATATATTCACTAATTTAATGACAAGATGTGACAGTCAGTCAGTCTTTATATTTGTTTTGGGTTGGATATTTTAGCTACCTCTGGGATTTTATTGGCTCTGTCGTAAAAGCGGAACGTTTATGCTTTGTACTAATTATTGATCGAAAACAACTGTAAGCCTGGTACTTCAATGGTTACACATGCTTGTACATCAATATTTCTATGGGCATCACGAAAGAAGCGGACAGAGCCTTGTTTGACATTATTACACGCACAAATTGGTACCAAGCTGGTATCTTCTTACTCTTCTTATTGACGAGAGAGGTAGCAGCTATTGAAAGCATAATGGCCAAAAGAACAAAAGAACAAAAGAACAAACAACGATTTACAAAACAGTACACTGAATACTAAAGATTGAGCAACACGAACCCACTAAAAACCGGGATGAACTCACATGCTCCGGAAGGATAAGCAGTTCCTGCTTCACTAGTGGCACCCGTCGTATTATTCTAGTTATTCTTTTTAAGTGTTCAAAAATAATTGTTCTTTAAACAATATCAACTTACCAAGTACTTTCTTTGGATTTGATTTCCTTTCTAACTTCTTCTCGTACATTACTCAACTGTTTCTCATAGACACCCTTAAGTTTCTCTAATTCATCCCGTCTTTCTTGCATCATCTTTTTTTCTAACTTGATTTGAATTGTTCTCTTGTATTCTTCTGTTTTTTCTTTATATTTCATCTCAAACCTTTCCTGAATCTCTTTTTCTCTCTGTCGTATCCTTTCCTCGGCTTTATTAAACGCATCATCTTTATAAAAGGCAACTTCGTTTGACTTCTTCAAAGCTTCAATCATCGTTAAGATAGATAAAACCTGTTTCTTACTTTGTTCCTTTTCGAAATCGTTGTTGAAAAGAATGACACGATTTTCACAACTTTGCAGAAATATTGTGAGGTTCGGTGGAACTGTTTCTAAATAATCAAAAAGAGTTTGTTTCTTTTTCAGAAGTTTGTCGCCATGTGTAAAAACAACAATCAATCGATTTTTCATCTCCTCCTCAAAAAATATCAGGAAGTTTGTATAGCCATGAAGTCGTCCTTTCTGAAACGACCTATTTCCATTACATAAAGGATGGCATGGAGACCTGGAGCTCCAAGGTAGACACATCTTTTTATTTCTCTTTCAACATCATTTTGATCAATTTCTGTATCGAATATACCTGGTGTGTCAATAATGAATATAGCTTTACCAAATCTAGTAACTTTCAGCTGTTGACAAATTTGAGTCACGGAGTGTGCATATTCCCCACTTTCGAAGTAGCATACTCCACTAATGGTGTTTGCCGTCGCACTTTTTCCCACCCCAATCTTACCCACTAGAGCAATTCTAAGTTCCCTTTCTGCAAAACAATAGATATATAGATTGTTTACATAAATTTTAAATATAAATTTGGTCGTCGGTAACCATTGCGTATATTGGTGCCCAAATACGTCTTGACTATTATTCTATCATTGTCTACTCCTGAGGGAACTCCTATAGTGTTGTCTGGTGCGGTATAGTACCCGAGCCAACAGGCGAGGGCACTACAGCTCACCAGACAACACTATAGGAAAAGTGTTCTCGAGGGAGAAGACAATAATATATTTAGTACATAACATCCCATTCTAGCCATAAAAGAAAAACACACTCAAATTCAACATTACAATAATAATAATAATAACAAAATTTACAATGTAACATTATATTTGCATTGCCAAACCTGGTCATGTTGACATCAGACTACAGCGCAAGTCTATTTTAAGGGAGATCAATCTTGACAAAAATATATAAAAATTACACGGGAAAATCTATGCCACAGGTATAGTGCCCGCGGGAAATAATTTGAAACTGGTATAGTTCCCGTCGCTAAGTATAGTCACCCGTTGTCAAGTGTACTGTTAAAAATATATCCAAACGCTATGGGGATGTTTCATTTTGGAGCCGTTTTACAGAAAAAAAAATTAATTGACCCGAAAGATGCAAACAAATCAATAACGTGCCCTGCAGTTTTCAACGAGAAGTTTTGATAAATTGTGAAAAAAATAATGATTTTTCATGCCCAAAAATGAATCTGGTTTTTGTTCGGATATTTTTTTGTCAGACTCGGTAAGGGGGTGGGGCTGCAGCTGATCCTACATATAATTTTATCGGGGTGGGGGTGGGGGTTAATGGATAGAAGTGAACGTAGAATCATTGATAAGTAGCATTCTTCCCATCATCGAACAAATTTAATTGTTTTTATACGTGTTTTTTTTTAAATAAAATAATGATTCAAACTTACCCACTGGAAGACGATTCTTGCGCATTGACTTTTGTGCTTCATATGGTGTTAACGCAACTTGGGCATTACTATGCATCTATTAGGTAAGAAAAACACGAACTATGTTACAAAGCGGATATATATATTCAGATGTCAGTGAGGTTTCATAGTTTACATACAAAAAGTAATACATGCCAAGTTTGGTGTAATGTGAATCCATAGTTTGAGATGGAATTTTCATATAATCCCTTTTTTATCAAAATAGTCAAAATTTGCATACTTGAGATTACTCGAGGCATTTAAAAAATATAAAGGTAGTCAGTCACAATTTTATACATTATGCTTGTACATATTTAATCTGTACATAATAATGAGTTACTTGGGTGGTGTTTCTCACAGTCTAACCTCATATAGGGTCGTCACACGTAAGTTATTGTTGAATATGGACACGAACACGTTAAATTAAGGAAAAAGAGATGAAATGATAAAGAAATTTTATTGAAAATAAATACAATGTATGTAAACAGAAAGTTGTAAAGGGGGTAGTAATGCCGTGCCACTTTTAAAATATATTCTCGCAATACAAAAAACAAAAACAAAAACAACTAACGAGCCGACCGCAAGTAATAACAAATCAGACAGACCATATAGGTGAACATTTGGGACACTTGAAAGGCTTGAAATATCTAAATATAAACGAGAATCGAAAGTACGAATACCGATAAAAAAATATTGCTTTATTTTTGTTAATTGTGTCTAATTTGGCTTTAAAAGGGTAAAAATATAAAATAAAACCAATATTGCAGATGGAAATGGATTAAGTATTAGAGAATACACCCCAACTTGTAGATACTAGTACTTAAAAATAATCAACTCTACCCTTACGGGTCTCCTTGATTATTTTGTTGGAGTGTATTCTCCACTTCATAATACACATATAATTATGTCACCAATTCAAGCACACGGTGTCGGCCCGATAGTCTGAATTCTCGATATTCCAATAGTCCGAAGGCCCGATAGTCCGAAAGCTCAATAGTTCGACGGTCCATTAGTCCGAATGACTTTCCGAAAAATCGTCCACAGCAATGCACTGTTGAAGTAAAAAAAATACGACTGTCGATCCATTATAATGAAAGCAGAGAAGTTTTATGCTATTATAATCTAAAATAGCATAACTTAATGTAGCTGCGGAACCGTAACCCTTATGGTCCTTGGCCAGTTTTCTGAT
Organism: Gigantidas platifrons; assembly: GCA_002080005.1. Taxonomy (NCBI): domain Eukaryota; kingdom Metazoa; phylum Mollusca; class Bivalvia; order Mytilida; family Modiolidae; genus Gigantidas; species Gigantidas platifrons. Next base: position 17,001 of record MJUT01000716.1, read on the forward strand.
ATTTGCGGACCATAGGGCTACGGATTTCACTCTATCAAAAACTTTCGAAAATGCTCGGTGAAAAAGTTGGTTCGTCGCTTTCTAAGCAAAAAAGACACCCTTTTCAATAGAAAGCATCCATTTTTGCCATGGCTACGTCACTGTATATTTAAGTTGAAACGTTATATATATAATTATAATAACTTAGATGGTAAATATCACCGAGAGGCTCACAAGATCCGGATTTGTTGACCTGGGTTAAGTTCATGAGAAATTGTCAGAAATTTCAATTGATGCCTTTGCTGCCAGATCTGTGTACACATTTGTAGCTGAGTTGCATCATTTGTGCATGATCTGACAGATAACCTATCTGCCAAATTTAATTGCATTCATTGTCTTTAGTGCCTCTCCGAGAGATGATAAATTTCCCATAAAGCTACAGTGTCAACTTTGACCGTGGCTGGTGGCCATTTTGAGCTTCTGATCTACACCAAAACTATTATTGGGCCGTCGTGGTCGTGTTCGTATGGTGGTTGGATATATAACTAACCTATACGATCACAGCCTATCACCACTAACGTTGTGAGTTCGAGTATGTACTCTATACAACATAATGTGATGAAGTTTGTCAGTAACTTGCGACAGGTCGGTGGTTTTCTTCGGATACTCCGGTTTCCCCCACCATTAAAACTGACCGCCACGATATAACTGAAATATTGTTGAAAATGACATTAAACACTATAAACCAAATTGAGTCATGAAACGGTTGTATATATATATTACCATTAAATTTAGCTGCGGAACCGTAGCCCTTATGGTCCTTGGCCAGTTTTCTGATATTTGCGAACCACAGGGCTACGGATTTCACCCTATCAAAAACTTTCGAAAATGCGCAGTGAAAAATTTGCGCACCTTTTTTGCAAATTTTTGTCATGAAATCGTGTGCGAGAACGATCAAACATATATATTTCGCATCGTGAGATATTTATCTACATTCTTCTATACTTACTTACCTATTAACAATCATTTCCAGCTCGTTATCATAACAAATGTTTCTCCAACTTTTTAATTTTTTAACACCTTTCTCTAAAACAACAATCAATTAAGGCAGGGGATTAAGAGGCCCATCAAGTGGGGAATTCACGATTTCACGATATTCCAATATATAAACTAGATATATCTTTAAATCACTTGAAAATTAAACAGATTTTCATCTTCTTTTATTTATGTTTCGTATAGGATTTTTGTTGTTTGTTTGATGACATTTTTTTATACCTTCGTTTAGTATTCTATTGTGTTACGTTTTTAATAAAAGTTTTTAGTTAGATAATTTTCTCATACTGAAGAAAAAAATTAATATTTTCTTAAATATTTTTACTACATGTACATGCATAGCATTTCAATATAAAATTAACATTAGATATATACAAAACAATAAAACTAAGAACAAATATACATCAAATCACTGGCGAAGATCTATTCGAATGCAAAACGATGCTTGGTCTGCGTATTCTTCTACTGTGAGCCGCTGGTTCAGAAATCTGTCTTTAAGTATACTAGGTCTATTGTCGATCTTTCTGTATTTCTTCTTGGTGTGGTTTCCTTGGCTCATCTCTGTTTAATTGTATTGGGTACAGCCTCTGCCTTCACTCTAGCTGTGTTTGGCACATGTGAGTGGTGATTTCCGAGTTTGGTTATGTTGTCAAAATGGGTATTTGCTGTTGCTGTATAATATGAAACAATACATTTCCAGTATCTTCTGTCCCCTTTAATTTTGTTGTTTTAACCATGTATTGGTAGCCATTCAATTCTAGTCTCACTTCCGAATTTATTTGGTACAAAGTTCACTGCAAGCATTACATTTGCCATTGTGGTTCACTTGATAACTGAACCTAGACCGACAGATATGATCTTATAAAGCATTTGTTAGCTATACTCAATTTGTCATATAAGCTTTGAATAATGCAAGCTAACTTTGAAGTCGAAATGGACTGCATCTTTGATAATGAGCTGCGATTTTAGAAACTTAATGGACCAAGCTAATTAATATTTCACCCACATTATTACTGTGCTAAATAATTAAATTCATATGAATCTATTTAAAAAATATGTTAAAAACATTCATTTTAAATTAATAAAAAAAAATTATTCTTTTAAGAACATTAAAACAAAGCTAATGGTTAATATTTAACTTACATTAATGTGCTAAATAATTGAATTCATATGAATCTATTTAAAAAAAAACACATGTTAAAACACTTATTTTAACATTATAAAAAAATGTTCTTTAAAGAGAATTAAACTTGGTCAACAATATCAACTTCGTTTACAATATATCTTAATTAAATAATTTTTTAAACTATATATCAAGTTTAACATTGGAACAGTTGAATTACAGGTAAATGTCAAGCAGCAGGTCCTTCTGAAGGCCCCATAATCCCTATACTTAATTGGATGTTATTTTAGTATAGATTACCTTAATTAGCAAAAGTTGGAGAAACGTGAACACACCCCTAAAATATTTAGTATGGGTTCAAATCATCGAGCTATTGTTCAATAGAGAAATATTTATTTCATGTGAAAAATAAACAAGTAACATTCTTTAACAATCTGTTATCTAGAGATTGACTATAAGATTTGGCATGTAATAACTATTTTAATTGCATGACTGGGCTAGTTTGTTGTTTATTATTACTCTTCATGTAAGAATCTTTCATTAGAATTGCAATTAAATTTACAAAGAATATAAAGCGCCGTGTAATATGCATAGACATATTAAACGCAAATATGCCTTAGGGCGGAACTTAGAACAATGTTACGTCATTCAAATAGGCGGGTTATAAACAAGATCACCTGAGCGCTTGTAACAGTGTACAATTAACAATGTATTATATGTTTTTCTTTAACGTTGATGCTGTCGTCTGTCAAAAACAATGGCCAGTTCCAGGTTTGGGAATTCAATATTTGTCAGTTCATTGTTGAAATTAAATATTTCTTGAATTTAAATGAAAATTATTTGCCAATCTTTATACTATAGTACATTTAGACAAATTTCATTTTTTTAAATCACCACAGACATTCAGAGTAATAATAACAATAATATTGTGTTGTCCATGTTATATGCCGAAATATGTCCCAACGCTAGAAGGCATAATGCACTTCCCTTACGGGTCGTGCATTATGCTTTCTAACCTTGTGACATATTTCGGCATATAACATGGACAACACAATATTATTGTATAAATATTAGATGTCCATAGTTGCCAACTCACACGCTTTTCGCGTGTAATACACGCCTTTTTGCCTGTTTACACGCGCTGTTTACTTCACACGCCGGGTACACGCTTTCCAAGACTTTACACGCGATTACACGCATTTTCGTAAAGATAAATTTTCGGTTTTTAGCTGTACCGCGATTCTCGGGATTTTTCCATCTCTCTATTTTTGTCGATCATCGTTAATGCCAAAGTCGCGATTCGCGAATGGTTTCTTTTGCACCTGTCAAGTAAGTTTGTAAGTAGTTTTTACGACCCCCTTAACAAAATCATTTTGGGAAAATGACCAGTGGTAGGAAGAGGTCAATTTCTGGACCGGCATCTTCATCCATTGAGCCTAATGCAAAAAGGAAACGATATTTCTGTACCTATCAAAAAGATTGGGAATCGGAGTTTAAGTGGATAAAAGGAAGCTATCTAGGGCCGAGTAATGCATTTTGCACCCTTTGTAACTCACATACATGTATTTACATTGGATCTTCTGCCAAAATCAGACATGCTAAAACTCAGAATCACTTGAAACTTGTTTCTTTCCAAAATCAGTCAAAGCCTATTTCATCATTCCTGTCATGTGCAAACAGTACTCTTAATGATAAGATCATTTATTAAAGCTATCATGCCAATTTAATCAAAATCACCATTGTTATGCATATGTACCAAGTGCTGAGGTATTGCAATCGGCCAAAAAGGCAACTGTACAGTAAAAGG
>MJUT01000718.1:0-20485 GCA_002080005.1 Gigantidas platifrons
AGAAGATTATTTGACCTTAGTTAAACTCATTATTAAGACAGATTATTGCTGTTCATTTTTGGTTTAAATATAGCTGTTTCCTATCTACTCTGATTGACGTTAAATTTTAAAATTAAATAAATTAATAAATGTAAAATTAAGTAGATTAAAATCCTTATTTTCATAACTGACTTCCAAGGTAATATGACAGAATGACAGGAATCAAGTTAGAAGTTTTAAATAGAACAATAGCCTTGTATAAATACATAAACAGACTGTAGAAAGTTTTACGGTCGTCACCATGACTTGGTTTTAACCGTTACGGGAGTTTTTGTGTCACAAATGACCACTCATATATTCCGTTTGTCGTAATCACACTCCGGTCCTTTCCTCATTCATTTCTTCTCACAACTTTTGAGCATTTTCAAATGATTATCATAGTAATTTATTAAAGAATTCTGGGAATTGTTTATCAGAAAGTACCGTTTCTACGTTAACTAATGTAAATAAGGAGGAACATATATTTGATTTAATAAATATTTCAAGTACAATATTTCAGAAACCAGATACGATACCCCCACCACACGGACTGTCTTTTTTAGAAACCCCTTTAACAGTTATCTTGTTACTTGTCACTTTTAAGGGGATAATTTTCAGAAGGCCATCCTCTCTGTTTTTAATTCCAACTGGACAGTTTGTGTGTTGGCTGGTAACAGGCAACCTCAACCTGTAGTATTGGCAGTAAATCCATTTGAATATTGGGCTTTCTATATTGATTATGTATTTTTTTTTAATAATTTGTTATCAGTAGTAATACCATTGAGGGTACGAGCATAGCTATTCCATCAAAAGCATTTAATTAAGAAGGGTTTGAAGATACCAAAGGGGAAATAATAATCCGTATATTGAAGCAGAACAGAAAACACAATGACCAAAAGAAAAAAGTACAAAAGGACAAACATCGATCTACAAAACATACATATAAAACTAAAAATCGAGTGACACGAACCCCACTAAAACCCGGGGGTGAACTCAGGGGCTCCTGAAGGGCTAGCAGTTCCTGCTCCACTAGTGACACCCACATCGTGTTAATCTATAGCTAGTTACTTGTTGGTTTAAATTGACAATCGGAAATGGATACACATTTCTTAAGGTTTGTACCTCTTGTCTTCTCAAAGATAAACATAACTATAATTTATAGAATATACACAGGCCTTAAATTGTTCATTCTTTTAATAGATGAAGTCAGTTCAGACCATTCTACCTTCTAATAACGCTTATATTATGGTTTAAGTTTGAAATTTCTTGATAGGGTATGACCTTGTTTTAGTTAATATATACATATTGAAACCTTTCCCGTTTTCTAAAAAAAAATTCTGATCATTGACAGACCACCATCCATACAAAGGAAGCTAGAACCAAGGTCTCTGGGCCAATTTTCTATCACTACCCATGATAAACCATTGAAGGAAATCCGAAATACAAGCGTACAGAAACAAATCAGCAAGCAATGGAGCACAACACACACATACCGGTACACCAATCGTCGGTTGAATACTCGTCCACCAAATGTCGTCGATGAAACATTCTAACAATTGAATGATCTCGTCCTGTTTCCACCCACCATCAGATCCCGAATGGCTTTTGACAAAGATAACAGCATATAGTGAAACGTTCTTAAATTTCCATAGAGCTTTCCCAATAATAAAATCATTGCGTTTAAACCGTAAAAGTACTGGTGAATGATCAGATTGATAATTATTCTGAATCTTTACAACACATAATGGTAAAAAAATTGAGAAGCTAAAAAATCAAGTTGTGCTTGTTTCAATGGATTATTTTATCACCATATAAATCGTTTTATTTCTGGATAAAGTCCTCTGAACGGATCAGTTAAATTGTATATTTCCATCAATTCTAATACTTTTTTCTGTTGTCTTTGGGTTATTTATAGTACAATACTTACTTGTATCATGTTTTCAAAATGGTGGATCCTTCCAGCTGAAACCATTAGTTACGATACGCTTGTAGATTGAAAAATTCATCGAGTTATGAACGAATCAAAAACAAACAGGTGACAGTGTTCTTGTCCAATCAAAAGGTATGAAAACGATATACATTAATTCTATACAAATTATTGGAGCTTATTTCGCTTCAATTGTGGATAACATTTAACAAGAAATAATTTTAAAGTTTTTAGCAGGGACTATATCCCTTCCGGCGGGAAAAATGATAACAGTACGCACAGACGCAATGGAATGACAAATATTTAAGTATATAATTTTAGTAATTTAAAGATATTTGAATTTTGTTAAAAAAGAAAAAAATAAGAGGATAATTTTATAGCGAACTAGAAAATTCACAATGTAATAAAACATTAACATGTTAAACTAATTATGGGAAGATATATGTTATTTTGATTGGACTATCTATTAAATGAGACATTTTGGCCGTCGCAGTAAAGGGGAATAACTCCTATAAAGACGGGTATGAGCGTATTATTCTAGAATTAAATCGTGCAAATGATTTATTGACATGCTGGATTTCAAGAATTCAAAATGGCGGTTCATTCACACTAGAGCCGCTCGTTACGACTATTATGGATTTCACGCAACACATTAGCCACTAAAATGTGCTATATAATAATTGCATTAGTATATAGAGTTATATTTAATATTAATTCAAAACATACATATACAAGCAAAGCAACAACAATATACTATATATGAACAATATTAGTGCAGTGTCTTTTGAATTAATAAATAATAAAATTATATAATTATCCCTTGATTGTCCCTTTTGATATTTTCTGTCAACAGGAACTGGACTGGATTAACAATTAGGTTCCCAAAGCTCAATGGGGAACGTGTGAAAGGAGTACCAGAAGAAGCTATATTTCGGTCAGTGACAGTATATAGCAAAACATTATTCAATCAATGCAATGTACTTGCTTAAACAGACCAAGTGCAGGATAAATATATATATATGACAGTATTCACTAATGTCCATCCTGTTTTACTTGTTGTCCAGTCCATTTAATAAATTTGTAAGAAGAAACATTTATATAAATTATAATGAATGTCATAATGAAATAATTAATTAATTGTTTTAATCCAAGACAGTTTGTCCAGCTTCAATGGACTACTATTGTTCGGCACAACGTCAGCATGTGATCCAGGATAATGCCTTTCTTATCTTCATGAATATTCGTTCCAATCCGACAAATAGTAAATTATAGTCGACAAATAAGTCCAGTTTTACTTACAAGATTTGTGAAGCGGTAATTTGATTGATCGAGTAAAGGTCACATGAATGAGACTACCTATGCGTTAGGTCTTTATTCGCGACATATCAGAAAAGGGGAGCAATAAATGATTGTTGGTAACTACATGTCCAATGTCAAGTATTTCAGCCATATTCAGGACGAGAACAAGTTTAACACCATATAATATAATAATAAATTAGTAACACTATCTTAGCGTGCAGTACGAGTGCCACAAAACCAATAAAATCATTAATGGACGGCACTATCTCAGTCTCAATAGACAAGTACATTTGTCAGCCTACATCCTACTAGGACTAGGCTTCACTCATTATTGATCGACACCATAATCGGCCTTCCTTCTAGATTAGATCTTGAAAGGCTCATATTATTACTATAAAGTGTTCAATCTTTTCAGCAATGGTGTTTTCATCCGAGTCTCTCAAAGAAGATGAAAGCCGATGCATTTTAGGTTCGTTGCTGCTTATTTCGAGGGCTGTCTTCAATAAATGTAAATGTCGAGAGGCCGTTGTTAATGCAGAGTAATCGTTCGTAATTTGCTCATAATGTGTTTTCGTCATATCCAAGTTTATGACAACTTTAAACATGGCATCTGGACTGAGTAACTGTGCTACTGTTACCCGTTACGCAAGTCATACAAGTGTTACGTGTAATTGCTTTGAGTGATTGATTAATTGATTGTTGTTCAACTGAAGTGAACATAATTTCAGCTATATTCATGACGAGAATAAAGCCATCTTAAAGGTGAAGAAGGTGACACTTGGGAAAAAGCATCGATATACCGTTCATCGGTTAATATTTAGACTGGTTTCCAAAAAGAACCGCCTCACACTCACTACAGACAATGACCTGTGTCACATTCGCTGCAGACTAGTGACCATGTTGGATTCAATGCAGACACGGGATAATCGTGCTAAGTATAGAATAAGGACCGTCTCAGTCACTTTGTAGGTTTAAAAGATAGAAAACAGCAGAACATCACTTATTTTCAACTTTGTCTTTTACCCGAGTTGCATGGTATAAGAGGGTAGGTTTTGGGCCATAAAACTAGTTCGGTCCTGCTACTTTTTTTTTTATTAAAGTGTCTGTACTAAGCCAAGAAAGTGAGCCGTCACAGATGTGAGATACAGATATCGGTTTTGCAATTGTTTCGATAGTGTGGTGTTTTGTTCCCAATGCTATTTAATTATAAACAATCCATTTTGTACAGGTTAAACAGATGTAATATTGAGCTAATGCAGTGTATTGCTACAGCGTCTCCCCATCCTGTTTTGATTTCCCGGCACCATTTCAGGTCGATGATGCATCTTGTTATATTTTTGTTCTCCAATTATCGAAATTGTTATAGAGATTTATATTATATATTTTGCTATAGCTTACGACACCCTATATTGCTTATACGCAGTGTACATGAAATAGCAATCGCTTCATAGTGGCCATCACGGAGAAAACATGGAGCCGTCCTGGCCATGATCGTATGGTAGTTCGATTTACAACTACCTATGCAATCAGTACCTAACGTTGCGAGTTCGATACCCGCTCAGGCGAGATGTATTCGATACAACATTATGCTATAAAGTTTGTCAGTGACTTGCGGCAAATCGGTGGTTTTCTCCAGGTACTCCGGTTTCCTCCTATAATAAAACTGACCGCAACGATATAACTGCAATATTGTTGAAAGTGACGTTAAACACAATAACACCTCCCCCCCCCAACAACCAACTTATTTCTCCGTTTAAGATACAGACCCACCGACAGGAGCGTACGCTAATTGTACGAGATGACTTAAATACCCAACTCTTCGTAACGATTGGACGTACATCAGTGCCTTTTTTATGACGAATAACACCCTTCTTGCACTTGATTCTATTTCTATTTCTAAGTACCTTCTTTAAAACAACACTATTTTTAATATTAAAATGAATTATGGATATTGCCAATTCATTTGTAACGAAATTGTTATACATACTTTCCTCAAAATGTGTGTCTAATCTATATCTCCGCACATCAGTTGCTGCAGTCATTTGTCTCGAGACATGTGCACTCCGAGTAGATGACATTCTTGGGTTTCCTTGGGGTTTACCTCTGCTACTCCATGGATCATAATGGATAGCATGCAGATCTTTCTTTGTTCCATTATCTTCTTTAAAGGATATGATTCCGTACGCAGCAGATTCCATTCCAGTGTATCGGTCTACGGGAAAACAAATGAAATTATCCGCTGCAATCGGGAAGAAGGTAAGAAAATAATAACCCCTTCCAATGTGCTTAGTTAAGGCAAATCTTCCTGCGACGTTAACACGGATCCTTTGATTAACTGGGAAGAAGAAATCAGGGCTCCGGCATTGTCGGACAAGATCGTATCCCTTCGATCTTCTCCGATGAGTAACTTCTTCCATACTGTCCTTGGTAATACACTCTAACATTACTGACATACTGTTTGGTTTACGACTGCCAACAAAGAACAATAATTTACAGCACATTTGATCACCAATAGCATCTTCAATCTCCTCTGGAAGTAGTGACTGAAGCTTTCCAAACATCTCGCTACGAACCTTTAATATCACATATCTGAAATATAAAACAGGTGTTTATTAGTAGTACAAAACGAAAAACAACAAATATGACACTGCAGGAACATCCCCAAAATGTAATCAATACATCGTAGAGTCAAAATACCTCTAACACACAAATACATGATCGCTCATTTTCCTGGCATGATACAGACACTTCAATAAATTAAATGTCGAAGACAAACCAGTTTTATGGGCCAAAACCTCTCTTCCTTGTAAAAAGATCCGGTCGTGCACGTGTTTACCAAATGCTAGAGTTGCTGGATCATTTTTTCTCATTCCATCACCAGGACATCTCCGGGCGGATAAGGCGTGTTCGTTCTATATAATATTGTCAGGTTATAATACGATAAACCTGGTCGTGTACCATAGTGAGTAATGTTATGACAAGAAAGTTTACACAGTGTTGGTCACCAGTTCCACCAATATCAATAACAATTAACTGAACTGTGTTTGGAGATGCCTAGGTGTGCATTTAGAAACCCCTAATATGTAGATTATTAAGTAGTAGGCGCAATGTATCCATTGTAAAAGGTGGATCATGTATTCCTACCCAACTCTCAATACTTTTCCATTGGCAATCAAAATTCGTTGCACCTGTTTGTCCATTTATACGCACAATTTTATATATTTTTTACATACTGTTGAACTTGATCTCGTTCTGAATACACACGAAAATTTTGCAATTAGGTGATAAAGAACAAAGAGTAAACCAGCAGATTAAACCGAATAAAGAGTAAACCGAACAAACGAAGAGAGCACCATTTTGACATGTCAAGGAAGACATTATTTTAAGCGACATTGCACTAGTGAGAAAATGAGGAAATACTGCACGCTAATATTTCGTTACATTCCACATTTCAGTATTGTATAATAAGCTACACACTTACTCACTGAAGCTATTTACAGTAATTGTAGGTACTCCATATCTTTCTTCTACTTCTAGATTTGTTAGTTTGAATGAACCTGTATGTTTTCGTTTGAAGACTCCGTATTTACATTCGATGTTTGTTGTGTCAATTCCCGGTAAATCATCTACCGGAAGTTGTATGTTTACTGGTTGGTCAAATAATGATACAGAGTGCCGAACGGATAAACATTCGGATATGGCTAAAATAAAACAATTCCTGGGGTTGCTTAGTATTTTTGTAGCCATCGATTCTCTATTCAGAGGTATCACCTCAAAATAGATTTTGCACACAATTTATGATTCGAACAGCAGCATAAACACAAACACAATGCAAACAGGAACAAAGGCTCGAATAAACACATACATGGGGTACATGATGACGGGAAATAAACGGGTGCTCATTGTATGGAGACGGTTACGCTACTTGTACGTAATTAAGACAACTTTTATCAGCTTCTAATGCAAAAACATCTTAAGAGGGGTGGCCTTTGTTGGATTGTAGAAAAATACAATATTTCGAAACAAACCATTATCTTCCCTTTTCCACCTTGTCGGGATCAAAAGGTGCGTAACGTATTTTCGAGAAATGATTGAAAACCTCTTTTAACTTGGGTAGCAATCTGTGTTTATTTGATAACAATTTCCATATTTGATATTCAATGCAATTGTTAATATGACTTACTTTAAATTCAACATTTTCATCCTAAGATACTGCACCAACAGGAAAATCAACTTTGATCCTATTATCTGCCTCTGATACAAACTCGTATCCATCTGGTGTAACGATATGTTTGTCGTGTCGTGGAGTTGATACGTTACAAAACGATTCTATCTGATTACAGTTAAACGTAACAACACCTTCCTGTAATAAAAACAAAGAATGATAAGACGCTTTTTAGTGAGGTTCGTGTTGTTCGATTTTTAGTTTTCTGTGTAGTGCTTTGTAGATTATTGTTTGTCTTTTTGTCTTTTCTCTTTGCCCGTTGTATTGTATTGTCTGTCCGTCGATTTCCAGCTTCTGATGACGCATTTGGTGTCTTCAAACTTTGCACTACTGTAGGATTGTCTTTAACATTTTCTTGTGTTACTCCGTGGCAAAATAGTGTATACTATTCTAAAAAAAACATTATTAAATACAGAGAACACTAGAAGGCGTAATTCCAATTACATGTTGTGCTACTAAGCCATATGCTGTCAATCTCAACGCAAAGGATGTTGGGAATCTTACACCAATCATTACCACCTCTAGCTCATGATGTGTTGACACCATAACAGATGGAGATGTATCAAATCCAAATCTGATCCTAGATGATGGGCATAAATGAATATTTCGTGATTTGAGAATGCTTCGTTCATTGCACTAAAGGACCATGTTGTATAGAGATGTCGTTGATTGCCCGTTGCACGGCAACATTTTTAGTTTATTTTTTACCTGTTACAATTTGCAGTGGCACCCTATATCTATCATTGTTTGTACACTTATTCTCGTCGTGAATATACAGTAGAGAAGTCCCGTTTTTGATTGAATTGTGTTTTAATGCTAGTATTGGTGTTATTCGGTGTTTTCCGATCCTATTTATTGTATCGGCTTTTACATAGACCCATCTCTGTGCCAGTTTTTTTTTATTTTGTTTTTTATTTACATAATTTATTATTGGTAAACCTCTCCTCGTAAATGAAGTTATTCCCGAACTGCTTGCTTGACGTTAAATAACAATCAATCAACTATTATTGTGGCTCTCTCTTGACTCCACAAAATATGTAGGAGTTATGGGTTGATTTATGGTTTATGGTGCTTTACGCCACTTTCAACAATATTTCAGTTATATCGTGGTGGTCAGTTTTATTGGTGGAGGAAATCGGAGTACCAGGAAAAAACACCGACCTGTCGCAAGTCACTGACAAACTTTATTACATAATGTTGTATCGCGTACACCTCACTACGAACGGGGTACGAACTCCCAACATTAGTGGTGATGGGTACTGATTACACAGGTATCCAACTACCATACGATTACGACCACAACGGTCTCAGGAGTTATGGGACTTTGACTATATTATACATAATGTCACATAGTAAGATCTTGTGAATGCATCTCTTCTGAAAACCTTCAGCATGATATGCTCGTATAGTAGAAGGGATACGCGGTATACCTTTACTCATATAATTATATCACATGAATCACATACTATAATCATTTTATACCTCTTTCAATTTCAAGTTCACTTATTGGATAACACAAATAAAGTCAATGATACATGTCGGCTTAGTACTAGTTAGCGTGTTCGTCTCCCGTTCAATAGGTCGTGGGTAGTGTAAAACCAACGACTATAAAACTGGTAATTGCTGCTTCTCCACTAAGAACGCAACAAATAGAAGTAGATATTAATTGGCTTCGGTGCAAGATCATACAACTTTATATTACCTTCTAACTTCTGTTACTGGCTCTGTTCTAGAAAGGATACTGTTTTGTAGTGTTCCCATAATAATAAAATAATATGTTACATTGGGTGTATACACAATTTTGACGTTATACAGATAAATTCTTAAAGTTTTGAATTTCTTAGTTCGGCGCTGCACCAGACAAACCTTCGTTACATAATGTCATTTGCATGTTGATTGCTTAAGTCGTTGTCATTCGGGGCATCACTAATCTGGTCTGCTCGACCCGCGTTCGGTAGATTTTAGATTTGAACCTCGGGCCTGTAAATACAAAGACTATGAAATTGGTATTTGCTGGTATTCCGGCACATGCGTAGCATTAAGGAATAAGAAGGACAGACTCCGGTCATTCCTATCTGTGTACTGTATTTACGTGAGCTAACATATCATCACCATGGAACTCCGGGTATTGAATTACAACGATGTTTCTCTACAGAGTGATTCCAACCCTTCATAATGGATATCTGCTGATTGTTCTGAATGAATCCAAATCGTATATACATCTCGGTCTGTAGGTGGAACGTAATGTCCTGTTTGGAGATAGGCACGCTGTTTGCCTGTGACCAAAACACCCTGCAGTAGCTTATGATGAGTCACACATTGTTAGGAATCGTCATCCGACTCTATCAAATATATAATTTTTTCATTGGCAATTTAAAATTCTCAGTGTCACCTTCAGATCTACATGATCTATTGTCCTAGTCATGAATAGATGAAAAACTGGTCGCTTGCTGTTTAACAAAAATCAATCAAACTGCTCACTTGATGTTTAACAACAATCAATCAATCAAACTGCTCATTTGATGTGTAACAACAATCAATCAATCAATCGACGTTATTATTGTTATTAGCTCTCGATATTTCCTGTATAGTATGATGTTGCTTAGCAAAGAATATACACAAGTTAAAATAATTTATGAGAATAGTTTGAAGATACCAAGGCGATCATGAGAAGCTATAAATCGAATTAGAACAAAAGATGCAATGCCAAAAGAAAAAATACTAAATAAAACACTGGTTCACAATACACTATACAGAAAACTAAAGATTGAGAAACACAAATGCCATTACAAACCGGGGGTGGATTCAGGTGATTCGGAAGAGTGCCCCAGTAGTAACATCATAAAAAATAAGTACATCTTACAGAATGTGTACATTGTATGTGTCTGAATATGAACCGAACAAATGAACTGGGGCGACACACCGAACTCGAATTATATAAAAATATTATAAAGTATTATGATACGCAATGGTGGTGTAATGATTATCATGCTTTCCTCGTGTGTCTATAGAATTTGTGCTTGTTTTTCCTGCGCTGATCACAATAAGTACGAAAGCAGATTGGTTGGTTCCGAGCCAGGATTATGTTTCAGAGTGTAGCGACATTTCTATATGTGTACTGTTATTCAGACACTTATTTGAGTAAGTTAGCACTATTCAAATTCAACTGGACATGCTGGTATAATCCAAAAACAGGAATTTTACCCGACATGTATGACATGCCAAAGTTCTGTTGTATTTTTAACTACATTATAATTACCTCTTTTCATCCTTTTTCTTGGTTTTATTTCTTGATTTGGGTTTTGCATCATTGTTTTCAGCTCTACAAGTAAACAATTAAAGTAACGTTCATGGTATATATGTAACGTTAATAAATATTAAAACACACGGTGATAGTTGAATTGCATTCGGTTCAATGAACACGTATATGACCAATTTAGCGCGCACGATGCTTTTCTGTTATAGCATTCGTAAGGCACGCTTATAGTTAAAAGATTAGAGAGCCAAATAACTGATAAGTCTTTATCAGCATGTAAACTAAAAGGCCTAAACAGTATAACTAAACTTTGCAATGGATCTTATTTAGCTTCCAATCGTTCAATGTCATGTCTGTGTTTATTAATTTTACCAATATTAATAATGTAGATAAATTAGATCAGCGAGTACCAATAAAAGAGCCAAACACACACACATTGATAATCCAGAGGTGAGAGTAATGACCATATTAACGGTTTAACATCAACACTCTATATAATAAATAATTACAATATTTCAGTAGCGGTCAGTTTTATTGATGGAGGAAACTGGAGTACCAGGAGAAAACTACTGGCCTGTAGTAGTATACAGCGATTGTTTATAATCATTAGATGAAGGATCGATTGCATAACCACGTGGTAACCCTAACGCTAACCCTAACCATAACGCTAACCCTAGCCCTAACCCTAACCCTAACCATAACCTTTAAACACAGGCCCGTAGTACCAGGCCCCCCCCCCAATATTTTGTAGCATTATTATTTTCACTGTGTGAAATAATACTGTGAATTTTTATTTCTTTTTCTTTTCTAATTAACAAATGTATCATGTGTGCACAGAATGGTCATAGAAGATGGATTTTCATAGACATGTAACATTTTCATATAGGCTAAAGATCCCTTCTGTATATTCGATAAGAGTGGGCCGTATGGAAGGCTAGATTTCCAGTCCCGACCCATCTCTCCCCTTTAGTGGCAGTCCAAGACTCGTTGCCCCGGTTATCCCACCCACACTGTTTTTTTTCCCGTCCTGATATAACTGAAATGTTGCTCACTGGACGTTGGACACTGACTAGACAAACTAACAATCATAGATACATTTCATGAATGGTAATGGTGAAAATGTGCAAAGATAATCTATTGAAATTGTATAAAGTTATGGATTTTTATTAAGGCGGGTTTTGTTTTATCTGACACACAGGAAAATGTGCAAAGATAATCTATTGAATTCAAAATGTATAAAGTTATGGATTTTTATTAAGGCGGGTTTTGTTTTATCTGAGACACAGAATTTGTTGTCGTGGCAAAGTGTCTCAGAGAGCTACTGGTTGTTGATAGATCAGAATGGATAATCTTCGTGAAGTTATGATACAAAATGACATTCATAGAATACAAAAAATACAAAACGATCAGGAGGTATTTCTGCACCAGAATATAAGGATGGACAAGTTTGATTCTACTTTAAGAGAAGATCAATTATCAACCATTCTTATACTTGAAAACGTACAATTTTTACAACCCAACAGCACAGCTGTTGCAGCAACAGGAAATGGTAATTGTTTGTTTAATTCCATATCCTTATTTCTTTGTGGTACTGAATCCCTTTCTGGTTGTCTTCGGACGCTCATTGCCATTGAACTTTATCTTCGGCCAATGGATTACTGTCTCTCAAGCCAAAAAATGACAGATTTATTTTCACGATACCCTACATCTGAAGTAAACTATACTGACCTGTTGCTGACAGAGAATGGATTAACACATTACTACACACATCAAAACTTATCAGAAGCAATAAAAATTGAGGCAATAAATGCATGTGTTGACAATTCATGGTGTGGACTGCTGCATATGTGTTCCGCAACACATGTTTTGCGTCGCTATTGTCGAATAATGTCTGTCTATCCTGATGTTAACTATGTTTTGAGACCAATACTTAATGGACCAATATATTGTAATGAAGGTTATGAAGAGAATACGAAATATATGCACATTTTATGGACAAGAGATGGACAGTTGGATAACACTGAAGGAGCAATCTTCCAACCAAATCATTTTGTGCCATTACTAGTTTCGAGAGGAGGAAAAAGGAAAGATGCAAATAAAGAGTCATTTACTGGGAAGACTCAAGTTAGGCACAAAAAATCCAAGACTCAGTCAACGATGGATTCATTTTTCCGTGCAGGAAATAAAAACAAGTATTCAAATACTGAAACATTGCTGGACAATGGAAGCCGCTCCAAAGCAACTGGAACTTGCACACCTCCTATGTCAAGCTCAACATCTTGCATGGGCAGTCCCACCCCTCCATCTTCCAAGAGTGACCCATCAAACGAGACTAATCTTCATTCATCATTATCACCGCATCATTTCCATACAGAGTCAGAATCAGGAGAGAATAATGAAAATGACAATAGTCAACATCTGCATTGTACCCAAACAGGAAACATTGGAACTGACTGTAATTTCTCAAAAGAATTTGATACACCTGTGATTGGAGATAAACCCCACCAACCAGTAAAAAGATTTCCCGTCAGACAGTTTGATAAACATAAAAGGTCATTTCAACCTAGCTGGTTTCAAAAGTGGACTTGGCTGCATTACGATGAGGAGAATGACAGTGCGTTTTGCTTTGTTTGTATTCAGGCATTCAATGAAAATAAACTGTCCAAAGCCTTTGTAGATAAAGCGTTCATATCAACAGGATTCATAAACTGGAAGAAAGCTACACAGAAATTTCAGAGTCATGAAAATAGCAAGTGTCACAGGGAAGCAATCGAGAGAACAATCAAATTACCAACTACTACAAAAGACATTGGAGAATCTCTATCTTCACAACATTCAGACGAAAAAGCGCTAAACAGGAAATGTTTTCTTAAAATCCTATCAAATGTCCGTTTTTTATCACGACAGGGGTTAGCTTTTAGAGGAGATGGGGATGGCAGTGACTCAAACTTCATGCAGTTACTGCAGATGAGAGCCGAAGATGATCAGTTGCTAATGAAGTGGAAAGGGAAAAAGACAAATAAGTACACATCACCGGAGATACAAAATGAGCTGATAGAAACGATGGCAAACAAAGTATTGCGTAATATCATTACTCATATTCAGAAATGTTCATTTTATACAATCATGGCAGATGAGACCGCTGATGCATCTAACACTGAACAACTGGTTATTTGCTTGCGATGGGTCGATAATGATTTTATCGTTAGTGAGGAATTTTTAGGATTATATAAATTAAAAAATCTTGAAGCTGTTACTATCTTTAGCTCAATTCAGGATGTACTTAGGAGACTGAATCTACCATTTGATAAATGCAGAGGTCAGTGTTACGATATGGCTGCAGCAATGGCAGGAACAAAATCTGGCGTTGCCACCTAAATTTCATCCATCGAACCAAGAGCTTTATATACTCATTGTTATGGTCACGCCTTAAACTTAGCATGTTCTGATGCAATAAAAGGCTGTAAAATCATAACTTGAAAATGCACACGAAATCACTAAACTCATCAAAGGCTCACCAAGAAGAGAAGCCATATTCAAGTCATTGAAAGACAGTTCTCTGGAATGTTCAACATCTCCCGAAATAAGGGTGCTGTGTCCTACTATGTGGACTGTCAGAGCAGATGCCCTTTGTAGTATAGTGGAAAATTTTACCATTCTTCTTGATGTTTGGGATGAATCCATGGATTATGTAAAAGATACCGAAATGAAATCACGTATACGAGGTATTGCTAGTTATATGATGAACTTCAACTTTCTCTATGGTGCTTTGCTTGGAGAATGTCTTTTGAGGCATAGTGATAATTTAAGTCGGGCACTTCAAAGTGACACTATTTCTGCTGCCAAAGGACAGAGTATTGCGCAATGACCGTCAAGACACTGGAATGTATCAGAAATGATGAAGCCTGTTCACTATTCTGGCAAAAGGTAACTTCCAAAGGGAAACAACTGAAAGTCCATGAACCAACCTTACCTCGAGTGAGACGAATTCCGAAGAGACTTGACGAAGGTGGAGACCCACATTCTGCAAAAATGGCCGAGGACCATATAGGCAAATGTATTTTGAAGCCCTTGACTTGTTGATCAATTGCATACAGAAACGGTTTAATCAAAATGGTTATCAGACATACATGAACTTGGAAAACCTACTACTCAAAGTAACCTCGGGTGAAAGTTATGAAGCGGAATTGTCCTCTATTTGTAACTTCTATTGTTCAGATATTAATTCACATGATCTTGCAACTCAGCTTATCACCTTAAGAACCAATTTTCCAAAAGATTTGTTACCTAAACCATCGCTAAAATCAATCCAAGACTTCATTCTCAAAAATGGTCCGTCTCTTTACAGTGAAATTGCTGTCATCCTTAAGCTAATTTTGGTAATGCCTGCAACAAATGTCGTAAGTGAAAGATCATTTAGTGCAATGAAGAGAGTAAAGACTTACTTACGATCAACAATGACACAGGAACGAATGAACAAACTGATGATCTTACACGTTCACAAAGACAGAACCGACTTCATCAAATTATATGAAGTTGCCAATGAATTTGTGAGAGGAAATGAACGTCGGTTATTTACATTTGGCAAATTTGAAGACGAATGTCAAGTGTAATCATAATCAGAAATACTTGTCAAGTATATTATATGAACAGAACATAAAATATGTCATAGAGTTAGTGATGAAAAATTTAGATCATTACTATTTAGCATTGTTTTTTCCAACTCGGTCACTGTTCCACTCAAATATGAGATGGACTGTTAATGAAAAATAAAGCAATATAGAGTAACGTGAGACAATATCCCAATTAATACAGGACGAAAAAAAGACAATGGTGAGTGGGTGGGATAACCGGGGTAACGGGTTTTGACTGCCACTGGAAAATGGGAGAGATGGGTAGGGTTGGAAATTTAGCCTTTTATACGGCCCCAAAATGCCTATTCTTATCGAATATATAAGAAGGGATCTTTATACTGCATGGAGTGTGGAGTTCCTCCACACAGTTTGTCTACAATGGTTCACGGAAAGGCTTTCCGTATTATGACCTGACTACCCTGCAACGACAGGGCATTCCCCTATCCACCACATTTGGACGCGCCTGGACAGCTCTGTAGACGGAGCCCCTGAAAACCGAATCGGGTGCCGGTACCAAGTCCGGCTATCCCGAATTCGTATCGTGATAAATGTCTGTTTGTTGTCTATACTTTATGTTTTGGAGATTGTTGGTTTGGATTTGGTGAGTGGTGTTTGATTGGAGCTTTTTGTTTTGTCATTGTGGGGTTTTCGTTTCAGTGTTAAATAAAGTATTGGAACAGCAAGCATGCATGATGCTATTGATGGAACCGTATAAGAAATCATCTCTATAGTCACCTTTCCAGTCAAATGAAATATTTAGGAATGTACTACATTTGTTTACTTACAATGATGTTTTATATATCACAAGCATCGCGGCATAGTGACAAAAAGGGTTCACTCATAAACCATTTTAATAAGTGCAGTTGAAGAAATAACTAGAACTATAAAATGGACAGCGCCAAATCTATCATAAACCAGGAGATTTCCGGAAGAGTGAGAATATTCTGCCACAGCGGCCATGAACACATACTTGATTTAAAAATTTTGAAGCTGATTTAGGTTATCAAATTTTTTGGGCCCCCTCAAATAAAATATTATTCCTACGGGCCTGAAACATACACATTGAATTATCTCCCGTTCTAGAAAATTGTACCAATTATCATACAAAATACACGGACAACGATCACGCGTATAGCATTTTTCATAACTCACACTCGTTACGTTTTTAACGTACGTTCAGAGTTACTTCCCTTTGAATATGTTTAACCATACGTATAATTACCTCCCTTTGAACATACACATTGAGCTATCTCTGGACATTAGTATGCACAATCACTGTATTGTATTTATATAAATAGATAACAAATCTTCACATACAGGTGGTTTTATTTACTTAACGGATAAGAATTGTATCGCATTAGTCTATCATTACTATTGAAACAAAAGAAGTGACCCATTTGTTTACTTATTAATTTTGTTTGAACAGTTGAATTGTTATAGATAGAGGGTACAATATATCGATCGCTTTATATTTACCGTATTGAATTTAATATCTTGACGTATGTCTTTCCATACATTGTAATGATGGACAATCACTGCATTGGATTTATATAAAATGGACGTTCGATTATGTGATTCGTTTTGTGAAATATGTTTGGTTTGGTGTGATTTGATTATTAATGATTCGATCGTTGTTACTATCTACAATACATATGATTGTCGGGTAAACATCGGAAGTATATACGGATGGTTTTTATTTACTTAACGGATTTTATCGCATTCCTCTGATCTATTGTTAGTGTGTTACCTTGATAGATAAGAAATGTATTTACGGATAAAACTTTTATCGCATATCTAATACTTTTTTCAGGTTTTGGTGTTAGGATTAGGGTTAGGGCTAGGGTTAGCGTTATGGTTAGGGTTAGCGTTAGGGTTACCACGTGGTTATGCAATCGATCCTTCATCTAATGATTTTAAACAATCGCTGTATACTACTACCTGTCGCAGACAAACTGTATCACATAAAGTTGCATCGAGTACACCGCGGTATTCGCAATTACAAGACACAACAACGTCAGTGGTGATAGGCACTCCCTGCACAGGTAGTTGTAAATCCAACTACCATACGATTACGACCACGACGGCCCCTCATTAAGTTGTGGTTTACCAAGAGAGTGGTATATGTTGTTGTCGACTACATAAAATGTAGATTATATTGTCGACCCTATCTGTTTATTTAACCAGGAATAAAATGCGACTCGCCAAACAGACATAACTATTTCACACTGACTTGATTTACCGTCTCAAATTTTGAATATACATGCACTAATAAACTCCAGCTAATTTACCCGTTGTCTTCAGATTTGGGTGCTGCTTTCGTAGTAGTACCATTCCTATTTGTGCAGTCAAAGAAAGATAATCGGAATTACTTTATATGTAATCTTTAAATTGATATTTCTTTCAAACTTATTTTAAACAGTATATGATGACTTATATATCCATGATAGTGGTCGTCGTGGTCGTGATCGTGTGGTAATTGGATTTACAACTAACTGTGCAATCAGTCCCTATCACCACTAAAGCTGTGAGTTTGAACCTCATTCATGGCGAGGTGCACTCGATACAACAACATGAGATAAAGTTTGTAGGTGACTTGCGACAGATCAGTGATTTTCTCCGGTTTCCTCCACCAATAAAACTGACCTCCACGATATAGCTTAAATATTGTTGAAAGTGGCGTTATACACCATAACCTAAACCCCAAGCGAGTATGCTATGTAATGGAGAATACACTTCAAATGTAGATTCTTAAAAATAATAAAGTTGAAGTGTATTCTCTTACATAATACATTTCCATCTGATACCCCATCGATGGCGTAATGGTTAGCGTGCTCGCCTCGAGTGCAGTGTATCATGGGTTCGAGCCCTTGTCGGGTCAAACCAAAGAATACAAAATTGGTATTTGTTGCTTCTCCGCTAAACACGCAGCATTAAGGAGAAGCAGCAACAACTGGTTGGCTCGGGATCAGAATAATGTGTCTGAGTGGAACGACATGTCTACCCGCGGACTGTTGTTTCAGTGAGCTAGCACAAAAAAATCCAACTCGTGTTGGTCTAGAACAAAGCGGACCTCGTCATCATCTCATTGAAAATTAACTTGTTCTCGCCATGATATAGCTGACAAATTGCTGAATTGGCGTTAAACAACAATCACTCCCTCATTCATTTCCATCTGCAAAGGTGGTTTCATTTTATATTTTTACACGTTTAATGTTTATAAAGCCAAATAAGACAATTAACAAAAATAAAACGATAAACTTTATCGGCATACGTCCTTTCGATTCTCGGTTACATTTAGATAGTTTAAGGTCTTTCAAGTGTACCAAATGTTCACCTATGGTCTGTCTGATTTGTAATTACTTGCGGTTGGTTCGTTAGTTGTTTTTTGTATTGCGAGAATACACTTTAAAAGTTCACGTACTCGTCAGTTCTGAACATAAATTATGCCAGTTTTGAAATACCTTTGTGTATATTGATCAGTTACTCAATTAAACAAGTTTTCGATATTTTTTTTAATAACGTTTACTCTCATGTGTCATATATAATAATTATATAGATTAATTGTATGACCATCGTAGCCGCGTGGTTACAGGGACGTTTTGAAGCACACTTTAAAATGCACAGCATGGGTTCGAAACCCGCAAGTCCCAAAATATTCACAAAACGTTTTAAGAATAAAACGGTAAACGGTTAAAGTTCATATACGCAAGAGCATATAGATTCTCCTTCAGTTGCCCGTCGGTTACAATATTTCTCCACTCAAAAGAGTTAAATTAAAAATTTTAACCACAAGCCATCAATTCCCTGACCCTCTTATTGTACTTTCGATGTTTATGTTAACTTTTGTGATGGTTTGTAGTCATTCAGAATAGAAGCGAATATGTGCAGGATTTTATTGTTTGTTTGCATTGCCGGTAGATAGTCAATCATCAAGAAGGGGTGGTTACGATCCCATTTACCGGTTAAACCCCTCCACATTTTATTTTGAGTCTGTCTCCAGCCAGACCCTTGATACCCATCTGTGAATGTCTTCGTTATTTTACGGAGTTGTTCGTTTTGTTGATATTGTTGACACTCGCTGTTTAAACGTACTTTCTTTTCATAATTGATATCATATTTTAAATACTAAATCCTTTTTTTTTAACAACATAATAATTTTATTTATTCTAAATTCTGGCTTGTTATAATTCTAATCGGGTGTTTTCCGAAGTAAATGATCTAGCATATTGAAAATATAAAATTTGTTTCATAATATTATAATCAACATATATAAATACTCACATGTATATATACTTCTCTTCTTCAGCTTGTAGATTAAGTAACTCTTGGGTCTCTTCATTACCGTTATTACTATTAAAATAACTGTAGTGTTTTAATAATAATGATTAGAATATGTGATGTCAGCTGTAAGATACTGCTGCTGCGTACGATATTGACTGGATGTAGTTTGTTTGTAAAAGATTGGGATTTATAAATGTGCATTGTCTTATATTGTTGTTTAAATACGTCTTGAATTCTGTGGTTAAATCCGGCATCACCACTTCAATAACAAAGACATACATTTTAGTTTTAGTGTGTGTATATTGTGTTGATAGTGGTGGTGTAAAATGCAGTTGATTTGTAATTATGGGATTAAGTTGGTCAGTGACTTGCGACAGGTCGGTTTTCTCCAGGTACTCTAGTTGTCTCCTCCAATAAAACTGAACGACACGATATCACTGAAAAATTGTTGAAAGTGGCGTTAAACACCATAACCATAATCATAGTTTATTTCTACGTGTTCTTCACATACTTTTATGATAAAGTTTGTAGAGGGAAGGTGTGTATTAAATAGAATCTCACAAAGTTTCACTTGTTTCTATATACATAAAAACTCAACAAATGTACACATTTTGGCTATCCTGAGTAAGCCCTTTGGTTTATCTGCTCCCATAGATTTATTTGATGGATTTCCAACCTTTTGACATTGAGCGTACATGATGAAGGTTATTACAGAAATGTACCTGATAAAGGTTATTACAGAAACGTACCTGATGAAGGTTATTACAGAAACGTACCTGATGAAGGTTATTACAGAAACGTACCTGATGAAGGTTATTACAGAAACGTACATGATGAAGGTTATT
>MJUT01000720.1:0-11354 GCA_002080005.1 Gigantidas platifrons
TTCAGGTACGCTCAAAGTTTCTGTGATAACTTTCATCAGGTATCTCAAAGTTTCTGTGATAACTTTCATCAGGTATACTCAAAGTTTCTGTGATAACTTTCTTCAGGTACGCTCAAAGTTTCTGTGATAACTGTCGTCAGGTATGCTCACAGTATATGGAATAACTTGCATCAGGTATGCACAAGGTTATGTGATAACTTTCATCAGGTATGCACAAAGTTATGTGATAACTTTCATATGGTACGCTCACAGTACATGGAATAACTTTCATCAGGTACATTCACAGTTTCTGTGATAACCTTCTTCAGATACGCTCAAATCCATATTATTTTAGGATTTTAATATTCCAACCAAATATTTTGCATTGCAGCTCTCTGATCGTGCTATCAGTGTCTACATATCATTTACAGTTATACAAATCGTTTGTCAGGTATAGTATATATGTATTATCTTTAACTTATTTCTATCTAGTATCTATCATTTTTGGCTTCTGTGTTGATAAATCATGGCATTTCGGGATACATACACGTTAAGAAAAGAACGTTTAAAACAGTGTTGATCAGCACTTGTTTCATTATTAATAATTAACGAACAATTACCTATCACATTAAGTCATTGAAATAAAAAAAAGAAAACCATGACATATGGTATTTGCAATCCAGGTGCTGGTTTCGAACAGGTACAAAAATGGTGGAGTTAAACTGGTTAATCGGATTCCAACCCTTTCCTCTTGATATTAGCAGGTAGTATCTATTAAGAACAACAATTTTTTTAATTTGGTTATATGATTGATTGATTGTTTGTTGTTTAAAGTCAAGCTAACAACAAATTAGCAATATTCAAGATTCAGTACGAAGACAAACCAACAAACAAGAACTCAGATCATAGAACAAAACGTGGACCTAAGATGGTTAATACAAGTAAAAGAGAATGTGATGGATAGTTAAGGAAATATGTACACGACATGTGTGACTAGTAGATCAGGAACTGCCAACCCTTGCGAGTAACTGAGTTTACCACCGGCTTTTGTTGGGGTTGCTCTCCACCCTCCAGCGCCGTAATCGAGAAAAAAAACATTTTTCCGTCACACGGGGATGTGCTGGGCAGCTTTGTGGGTTCAGAAGTACACATATATTTCATTTGACATATGTTAATGAAGGTTGTTGTTCATTTCAGATCATATATGTAGTGTTATCAGTCTTGGATATAAAAGGAGTAGAACAAACAAACAAAGTCAATGACGTCCTTCCCTCTGAAATTACAGAGACGACAACCTCCATAAAAGAAACTTCAAAACCTCAACTGGCAATAAAAACTAAGCCGGGCGATGATATTGAACTCATCGAAACATAACATATTTTTGCAATCCATAATGAGATATTACATGTATTGGTATACAACAAGTTGATTTTATTTTTTGGAGGGGTGCTACAATTGTAAAATTTTCGTGTTTTATTATATTTTTCGCGAATGACTGTGATATACAAAATGATATTATCTGTGATATGTGGTTGTTTTGATATTTTCATGTTTTAAATATAGAGTGAAAACTATGTTGTGTGTTTCAGATTTATATTGCTTTATTTTTATTTGAATTGAAAATAAATGTTTCGAAAACTTACTTTAAGAGTTGAAAATAGAAATTTAACAGGAATGGTTAATGATATAACAAAATACAAAAACACGAACTGTCTCTATTATACCACAAAACACATTAACATTGACATGTCATCGACAAAAGCAGGTTGGAATTTAGATTATGACTTATGACAGGTGTTAAACTAGTTTGTGGGACGGGGGGAGACACACGTTTTTGCGGTCAAAAACAAACTTTAATTATACGGAAAGACTAACCAAACACCATATATAGTGAGTAATGTGTTTGAAGAATGCCACGTTCCATGCACATTAAAGACGCCCTTTTTATGTTTTGAATAAGAAGTAGGCACATTTAAACCTCTACAAATGGCTAAATATGTCGCCCATACCCAACACTCCATAATTTTCTAGTGGTAGTCAAAATAATATCATTGACTGTGAAATTCTTCGCTGATCGGTGTATAGGTTTTTGATATTAATTAACACGTTCTAGTCATCAATATGCATGCAATATTTGCAGCTGGACGTTAATCAACAATCAATTAAACCGGTCCATTTTATGTTTAAATTAAATCGATCAAATGACCATATTTGGTTGTTATACATTGGTAGTTAACACAATGGAGTACTTCACATTGTAGATAGTACAGTAAGAGTTGTCGCCCATATCATGCTTCTTTACTTCAGTGATCACTTTTATCAAAAAGAAATGTTTAGAGATATCAAGAAGATAATCAGAGGTTGTAGATCGAAGAACAGGCCATGCAATGGCCTAAATATCATCATAGCCTATTTTATATTTAAAAAATTTTAAATGTAGAATCGTAATATATATTTTTATTAAAACTGAGGTTCACATCCTCCAGACATATATAGCCTTAGCTGAGTTTCACTACTCTGTGTAGGCCCATGGGCTTACTTGCTTCTAAAGACTTTTAAATTATTTGGATTGATAATTCTTTGACCTTGAATGTATCTGGTGAAGGTTACTCCAGAAACGTGCGCACACTGAATTAGATATCTGCATTTTTAATACAAGCACAGTCACTTAAATCCAAATAATAAAATGAAAAGGAAATAATTGGCAACACTATATAGTTATTCTTTATATAAAAAGGGAAGTTGTGCAATGCATTTTGATGGACTAAAATGTAATCAATGACAGGAGGACGAAACCGGAAGCAAAAATACATGCCATTTGATACAATAGTTTTTTTTTTTTGGTACGAATTAAAACCATAAACTGGAAGTCTAACGTGATCAGCCGACTTTACAGATTACTATAAAACAGCAATGACGTATGGCCTGTCTCCAAAGACACAACAATTAAGAAAGGAAAGTTTAAATGGTGCTGATAAACAATTTCACCAATATCAACAAAACAGACAAACAACTCTAACCTCAGATCATTGAACACAAAAATGATCACGACAGGTCAGGCGTATAAAATCTTGGTTGTACCATGATTGAAAACTGTTATCAGGTACCTTTGGACTATATTTGATTTTATGTAGGTATTGTGATCTCTGTCGCCATATATAACATCAAATAACAAGCTAATTGTTGATTACTTGTTGACATCGTGTAAAACAACATTGTCGTGATACAATAAATAGTTGACTCCGAAATTAAGGAATTCGGCAATATCCATTTATATATTTGGCTAGGAACTTGCAATTTGACAAAAAAAAGGCAAGAAATTATCCATCGCTTTAGCAATCCAACATCCTTAGGCAGCCACAGACATCATTGATTCTCTGCAAAAATTTAAAGATACATGTATATTGAAACCCTATCCAAATTCTAGGCTGACAGTCTTGGAGATACCTCACTACTCAATAGTACATTGGAATACATCAAGAAGTTACCCAAATCCAGAAACATTTAGAGATCAGGATGAACAACTGCAACATCAGATAGACGAAATTAACACATTTATTCAGCAGTATAATACCACCCTGCATGCCCGCTCTCTGCCGCTCAACAACCATCTCAAAGCCAGAAAACAAGTACTGAGAGGGAACGATAAACCACACAAAAGCTACTACAATTATAACCTGTATACGGACTGTATCCACCCAAAACCGCTACTTGCAAGAGCCTGGTTAAAACAGATTACAGAACAGATAATAAAAGACTGTTGGCAGTGACAAGGCTATTCACCACAACTAGCAAGAAATACTGTTTGGTGTGAATCAGAAGGCATGGAATGACCAAACCACGCTGTTGAAGTATCAAACAGTTTGCCTACAAACCAACACCTGAGAACAGAAAACACCATAGAGCTGTCACTTTTAACCAACAAGGACAGCAACAGTGGAACTATTTCAACAATTATAGACTCAATAAGTAACAACTATAAACTAAACATCGAAAAATCTCTACAAAAAAGCTGGACGCCACAAGTAGGGATCAGCATGTTGAATATAAACTTACTAATGGAGGCGTGATAATCACTGCAGACACTGCAACTTTTGAGCTAATCAGGCTAGCAAGCATCCATTTTTATGAATCAACACAATGGAGTAAAGTCCACATCAGAAAACACACTGATAACTCCAATTCAACAGTGGTAAAGTTTACCATAAAGATCACACAACCAGACTCGGGGTATACAATCAATATATATATACAACAACTAGTAGACTCCTGATTAATGGAAATGAATGGCAAAATGTATGGAAAATGACATACAATCAATACATAATATAATTAGCAACTGTAATATAGAGGGCAGCCTAGATGAACTCAACGAGAAGCTTGCTGACCAACTAGAAGGCCTATAGAATCAAAGATGTACCAGTACCCAGCTCGAGCACCAGATCGCTATCAATCCAGAAAATGTTTCATGCTTTAAATGCAAAAAAAAACTGAACAAGGAGTACTTACTGTACCACAGGAAAGCATTGGATCCACTACAGATGCCAAAAGCTAACAGAGATAGAAATAAAGAAAGTAGAGAAAACAAGACCAAATGAAGAGTACAGTCTGTCGAGATGAAACACAAGTAAAGCAACTACTGGAGGAGGAAACAGCGACTGGAAGGTCAGATGAAACGGAAGAGAAATCTACCATTACGCTAGCAACATAAACTTGTATAATCTGCAATGGTACAACCGACAACTCCAACTATGATTTAAGCTCAGTATGCGGTAACCTTTGTCACAAACGATGCTCAGTAGAACTAAATGGAGAGCATACTTGCGTGTCATGCAATACTGGAGAATTAGAGGAAACGCAACAAGATGGGACAAATGAGCCACAGGAAAATACACAAGCACAGGCGGAATCACCTATAAACTCCAACGCAAATAAACATATTCCTAAACCAAGGAATAATCTAAACAATAAACCAGTTATAAAGCCAAGAAAGTCATCACATAAAAAGCAAAATCAACCTGATAGCTTGAAAGAGGTTAAGCTATGTGAACTTAGGGCAAGGGAAACAAAATTAAAAAAAAGCTGAAGAGCAACTGAGAATTAAGGAGAAATCAATTCAAGAACTTAATAACGAGAAAATACTGCTAGGAACTAGATGCCAACAACTAGTGACTAGAAACTTTGAACTTCAACCAACTGTTCAACTACTAAAAAGAAATATACACTGAAATCAATATTTACAGACTTAGAAAGAAAATGAGGCAGGAATAGTACGATGTGAAATGAAAACAGAAACACACAATAATATATACAATAAGATGAAACAGCACATGAATACCAAACTCATGGGTCTACACACTAAATTAACAAACCTAGTATTCCACGAAATTGATAGATCGACTTAACATGAGTGAAGAGTAAGTAAACAACTGTAACCCCCAATATCAACATCAAAAGGCTGCAAATGCTAGGACGCCAAACAATGCTTGACGTGAGAGTACAGAATACAATCTGAGAGACATCGAATCACTAGCACCTTCCTTAACGGGACAACCATTGATACTGGGAAACCATCGTAGGGAGTCATCACTACCCCGCAGCATACCAAGCAAGTACGTTCAATACATCAGCAAGCTCCTGTCCGTAAAGTCCCGTCAACACATATTAAGCAACAGCAACATCTAGTTAGTGATGTAACTCCATCATATGTAACACACCAACAAACCCTTGGTGGTAATGTACCTCTATTACCCACAGCACACAAGCAACAACTAGCTCACCAAACTGTGAATCAACTACATAGTGCTAGGCCAGACATATTGGGCAGTGATACTCAAAATCAACCTTTCTGAACCTATCCAAGCCTCCAACAACACAGAATATAGTTAAAATAATAGAAGTCGAACAGATGAGAAGCAGAAAATAAGGCTCGTATCGTTCAACTGTAAAAACCTTAAAACAAGCGCTCTGATAATTGATGAATTACTACAAACAAATGACATTATTTTAATTCAAGAACATTGGCTATTCCAGGCACAAATCCATTTGATCAGCAAAATTCATGGAGAAATCAACTATGTTGGTAAAGGAGTGGATATAAACGACCCTGTGCTTCCAGTCAGCATGCCAAGAGGTTATGGTGGAGTAGCTGTTATTTGGAGAGAAGAGATAGATCATATAATTATACCATTAGAAGACGGCTCAGAAAAAATACAATGCATAGAAATCCACGGGAATAAAAACAGCAGATTACTAGTAATATCAGTATATGTACCAGCCAAGAGAAGCAAAAACCATGTGACTGAATTTCAAGAATGTATAGATGAAATTTATGAATTAATTCAAAAGTATGGATAGTCATAGGAGGAGATCTGAACGAAGACCTCAATGACGCGTCCGGCAGCAAAAGAAATAACTATTTACGGGAATTCATTAACGAAGGCCAATTAAAATTTAGCAACACGACAAAAACTTTCACTAACGCAAATGGAAAAGAATGCTCAGAAATAGACTATTTCCTCCATAATCTTAGTACCAGTTCAAACAAAGAAGTTCTTGATTCAATAACATCAAACACTTCTGACCACTACCCAATCAGAATGGAATTTGAATTTGAATATAAAGCCTATGAAAAGGGAAGCAAAGATGTCCAGAAAATAAAGAGGAAAATTAAATGGGAAAAGGTGGACAAAGATGTATATTCGGCCATGGTCCAAACAGATATAGGTAAGCTGAAAAGTCAACTCATTAACAACGAATTACCATTAGAGGAGGTAATATCAAAAACATTTCAAGTAATGAAGAACGCTGCCATCTTAAGCTCGTCAGCAAAAACCAACTATAATGCAAAACCTAAGCTAAAGATATGGACACCAGAAATTAAATCAGCGGTTAGAATTACGAGAGCAAAATATAGAATATGGAAAGACAATGGAAAACCAACGGATATAAATAGCATAATATGTAAAGAGAAAAAAGAATCTAAGAAAGAGTTGAGGAGATGTATCAGGGTTGAACTGGCCAAGCAGAGGGATGGAGAAAAGGAATTGATAATGGAAACCAAAACAAAAAATATGCGACTATTTCACAAATTAGTACGCAACAATCGCAAAAAAGGAAATGAAGTCATTATGGACCTGAATGTAAATGAAGGAAAATGTAATGACAGGATTTAGAGAACATTTCAAAAATCTAGCAACTTTTGACCTTAGTATGAACATAGACAATAAATATCATAGCATGGTGGAAGACGAAATAAAGATAATAAACGACATTGTGGCCCACAAAAGCATAGAAGAAACCAATGACGAAGAAATAGCGAAATCAATGAGATCAATAAATGGAGGAAAATCAGCTGACTACCATGGCCTAACTAAAGAACACATCATCAATGCTGGAAAAGATATGGACAAATGACTCCTTCTTATAACTAACGAGATCTTTAGGCAAGGACGAGTACCAGATACGTTGAAAGCTGGACTTCTTACACCCATCTTCAAAAATAAAGGACTAAAAACGCAAGCCACAGAGGTATAACTGTACTCCCAGAGATTAGCAAAATAGTTGAAACCATTATCAAAGAAAGAATTCAAAACCATGTACTAGAAATACAGAACAGAAATCAAGGGGATTCACAAGTGGTTCATCACCAGTTAACTCAGTCTTGCCAGTGGAAGAATGCTACCGAGAAGTTGTAGATAATGACACTGACTGCCTAATCATACTCCTTGACGCCAAAGCAGCATTCGATAAAATAATCCACAGCCACATGCTGAGAAGGGTATATCAAGCAGGAATAGATTAAAAACATTGGGTCCTCATCAAAAGTTTACATAAAAATGCTGTCAGCTCCGCTAAATGGGCAGGCCAAATGTCCGAACCTTTTGAAGTAAACAAAGGAGTGTGACAGGGTGGTATTCCCAGTACAGATCTATACAAGCTCTATATCAACCCATTACTAAATAGGCTAGAAGCAACAAACATTGAACTGAAAATAGAAAACATAAGTACCAACAGTACTGCCTGTGCGGATGATATAGCACTACTGAGCGAAAATCCGGTCCACAAGCAAATCCTTATAACTATGGCCAATGACTATGCATACATGGAAGAGTACGAATTGCAACCGACCAAAAGTGTGGCGTTAAACATCAAAGCAAAGCCAAACGAAAGGTCCTTAAATACGAGGGAATTTAAACTGGGTGCACAAACAATGCCAACGGTAGAGTCTGCATTACCTCTTGGAATAATCAGAACAACATAGCTGAAAGACAACATGATTAAAAATGTAGAAGAAAACATAAAAAAAAGCTAGAAGAAGTGCATATGGACTTTTTGGAGGTGGATACCATGGTAACAACGGTCTAGATCCAGATACAGTGATACATGTTTAAAACGTATATTACACTAGTCCTGTTATATGGCATGGAGCTTATAATACCAAAAGCTACACCTCTGATACAAATATAACTATTTCAGAAAAGAATGCTAAAACAAATACTCTCCTTATCAACAAGAACAGCAGACGCTGCAGTCTATGTACTCTCCGGAATATTACCAGTAGAGGCACAAATACATATAAGGACATTGGGCTACAACATCTGTAATCAAGCGAGATTAAATATATACTGAGGAAATACAATCTGCAGGAAGCAAGTTGGTATCTAGACAATCCTCCAATGAAATCTGTATGGACATCAACGGTGAAAAGAAAAAATTACGAACACTGGAGCAAGTCAATTATAGAGTCCATATCATTCTATAAGAGCCTTCAATACCTGAGTTCTGAAAATTTGGAAAAAGTAAAACTACACCCTATATTAAAGATTAACTGTAAATTGAAAGGAGATCTCCGGCTACCAATTAAATTGAAATTATTGAATAGGGCATACATTCTCCAAAGCAACAGGATAAAGATGTATAAGAATGAACCGAACGCATTGTGCCTGCTGCGGAGAAACAATTGAAAATCCTAGATTGTGAGCAGTTAAAAGAAGTCAGAGAACCAATAATCCAAGAAATAGACAGTCTTGAACGATTGCAAATTGAACTAGCGAAAATTATCAGAAAATGTACAACTACAGCTACTACTGGATATAACATCATCAACCAGAAATCTTAAATTAGACCCAGCCAGTGTAGCAAAAATTGAATATTGTGCCCGGCGTCTGACATCACAACTTCATATCCTGAGTTACAGAAAGATAATGGATAGGCAGGGAACCAATAAACACATTGGCAAAGCAGGAATATTACGGACGGAAGATGTAAACTCAACTAATTTTATGTTTTATATACAGTTGAGGCGCGTTTGAGGCCAACCTTACTGAGTGTTAAATAGTGCCTAGTAACTTATATTTTTTGGCATAGCAGTTTAACTGGACAGTGAGAGAATATATTTTAAGTTACTTTTATATTTTAACACTGAGCACAGCAACCAAAGTGATGTGACTTTTAGATTTTAAGTGACTTTTACTTTTTAATCAGAACCTTTTAAACCAAGTGAAGAGATTTTTAGATTTGATCAGTAAATCTTAAAAGGGCCAACTGAAGTGACATTTTAGATTTTAGTTGTTTATACAAGTCTTACAAGTGTATATAGGATTTTAATTCGTGGTTGTGGATGAGGTGGAGGGATAGCACATCACTGTATATAGAAGCACCACTGTTCAACATACGATACAGTATGGTTCTCCTAGAAATGGGGTTAAAGATCCAGAGGTAAGGTAAGTTGCTCTTTCCGTTGTTTCCATCTTGAGTGCAATTCACTGTAAATAGCATGGACTTGCATTATGCATTTTACGTAATATACATACATTGTCCACCACGTACAAAACCTCTCGAGTGGTGGCGGTGCGGAGGTGCGTCCGGTTCCATCTGGTGACGGTTTGAAGCGGATAATTCTATCAACTTTCTAGGTCAGTGGAAATTATTTCATAACTTATTAAGTTTTACATTATAAAACATTTCAGACGGAAATCTTAAATCATTTTGGCAACTGATCAACGATTTCTCTTCAGAAAATAAGTCCTAGTTTTTCCAAACACTTCGTGCTAAAGTCGGATGACCACGTTAGTTTTGCGTGTCAAGTCACACAAGTTTAAAGTTTGAAAATGCGTCGGCATTTATTGTGTGAAAAGGGGGTCCTGTTTGAGTGGATTCGATATTATTCTTCGGCAAAAGTGAATTAAATGACCAGAAGTATCGTAAATCGACGCGATTCAGCCAAAAGCAATGGAGGTCATTCGGTGGCGGTTGTGGAGGTCTTATCGGTTGTGATGCAAATTTTATTTGCAATCCTTTTTCAATTAATACTTTATTTATATTCAGAGTTATTCATATATTCCCAAAATATACAATATTTTAACTGATTTAATCATACGAAGTGACGCAATAACAAAACCAACCTCGCTCTAGTAAGGATAACAAAAAAGTTATAGAACATTCAAAGTCAATTGTTTTGAAAAATAAAAAAAAGATTTGGTCATTTTTTTGTCAATTCACTAGACGAGTTTTGGGCTTATAAATACGATCATTTATATGAGTCTGCGTTATTGATGAATAGTGGGGGGAGGGGGGATTCACAAGAAGTCGTAAGTGTAAAGAAATCGACATAAACATTGACGTCATTGTTCCATTATACTTTATATATAGTCAACAGAATACCGAAGGCACGAGGTAAAAGGATTATTAAAAAAAAAACGCAGAATCAAAAGACAAGGCAAAATCGATATAACACACACGAAAACGACTAAAAGGAGGGGTACAAAGAAACAACAGAGCACAGAGGGGGAAACAAATTCACATAAATGAGACAACACAAAAACTGAAGCACTTACATATTTTTCATGCTCGACAGGTGTTGTACGTGTTGAACTAAACTCATTGCGAATAGTTGCACATGCGAAAGACGACTGTCGAGGTAATATATTAGTTATCTTCTATTATATAATTAGTCTCAAATTTAATATTTTCAGAAAGTAATGATTTATTGAAAATACGACTTTAAACAGGAAAATAAATGTAAATCACACGCACGCACGCACGTACGCTCGCACGTACGCACGCGCGTGTAGATCGTTGTTTATACATTTGACCTACATGTATTTCGTTTTCTGTCCTTCGATTTACGGATTCTTATTACCCCTTTGATTTCTTCAAACCCTTCTTATTCCAAAAACATTCATAATACGAGATTCCATTTTTAAACAAAAAGGTAAAACAAATGATTCAATATTCAATACTTTATTCATTCAAGATACATATATAATTGTGTTACAAGAGGCCATTGAATAAAACTGTGCAATAACAAACAAACCAGGTCCATATATACAGCGGCGTAGGAGCAAACACTTAGAAGCTGAGTTTGTAGCATG
>MJUT01000721.1:0-14056 GCA_002080005.1 Gigantidas platifrons
AAAACAAGGTCAGATTTGTAGGAAATACAAATTGACGACATATATGAAATGTATGAATGCTTTAAACAGCGTTGAAATATATAAAAAGAATGTCCAAGCAGCAATATTCAACAATTCTATCAATGTCAACTAAAGTAGCAAGCACTTCTAACATTTATTCACTGAACACAAAATAAGAAGACAGTCACAAAACTATGACGGGGTTAAATTAGCTAATGGGATCCCACCTCTCCCCCCAATAACTGCATCTCCAACAGCAAAATATGTACAAATAAACAAACATTAAACAAACTGCAATTAGCTTTCCCTCAAAAAGGACACATACTATCATAAAATTGAATGACAATAGAAACATGTGCAATGAATGCTTACAATTACCTGACTAATAGGTAGAAATGTAGAATATGGTGGTCACATGGACAGTGCGTTGATGAATGCTCGTAGATAGCTGGCTACTAGCTAGGACTGTCAATTTTATTGGTTAAAGACCATTACTCATTGGCCACAAAATTAGTAATACAACTAACATGTAATATCTAATGTCTTACATTTTAAGATGCTTTCTTACTGTGTTTTAGTCTGATGATATACTTATATTTGATTTTGATGGCAAATGAAAACTTACTTATTTCACGTTTGCTCCGTTAACGCCAGTATCACATTGACAGTACAGTTGTTCGTCAGACCGATTAGTGTGGCACATGTTGCTCCATTTAGACATAGGCTAGCATCACATACGTTTATTTTATCTAGCTCTAACGAGTACTTACTGATTTCACAGTTTGCTCCATTAAAGCCGGTATCACATTGACAGTACAGTTGTTCGTCAGACCGAGTAGTGCGGCACATGTTGCTCCATTAAGACATAGGTTAGCATCACAAGGGTTTATATTATCTAGATCTAACGAGTATTTACTTATTTCAGTTTGCTCCGTTAAAGCCATTATCACATTGACAGTTATACGTCAGGCCGATTAGTGTGGAACATGTTGCTCCATTTAAACATAGGTTAGCATCACATGGGTTTATGTTATCTAGCTCTAACGAGTACTTACTTATTTCACAGTTTGCTCCGTAAAAGCCAGTAGCACATTGACAGTTGTACGTCAGACCAGTTAGTGGGGTACATGTTGCTCCATTAAGAAATGGGTTAGCATCACATGGGTTTATTTGATCTAAATAACAAATAAGACGATGCGAATACATTTAAATTCGTTGATACCAATGTTCGTGGCCTTTACGTGGATCCCCTGCTATACTCAGTATATGTACATTATGGTGACATATATTCGTTGAATCATATCATTCATTTAGCGGTTTAACTCTATCCATACACGAGAATCAGAATACTCCAAATAACAATGACTTCACAGTGTTATGTTATTTGTAATATGGTACTACACTGTATTCTGCGAGTGGATTTATTGATTTATTGTGATTAACGCCACTTTCAGCAATATTTCAGCTAGATCATGGCGACCAGTTTTAGTTGTGGAAGAAGCCGGAGTACCAGGAGAAAACCACCGACCATGGGCAGGCGACTCGTAAGCTTTATCACTTGCGTCTGCGAGTTGAGTGCACCTTCTTTGTAATTTACAAAGCCGGTCATGAACCCACGCCATATTGGAGATAGGCTTGTATGAGTTGCATGTTGTTCTTGTTAATCATGGAGGGCACTGACATTGAAAATTCAGACCCGGAAGTGCCACACATGTCGCTCCAGATCCGCATGGGTTAGATGAACATGGATCTAGACATTAGAATGCATAAATAGTAAATATAAGGAGGTTTTTATTTTAATTATTGCTTAATTGGAACACTTTTCCCATGGTAAATATATCTACTTCTTTAATGTTGCTCTTCTCTTTTGGACTCTTTTGTGCGTGAGGTAAGGGTTATAACTAGAGTGTGCGCACTGCACAGTGATGTGCTGGACAGAGTTCAGCCGCTGTGGTAAAAGTGACGCAAACAAGGTTACGTTGCTCCTAAATTAAAGTCATTGCTACACAAATTGTACGGTCGTCATGGCAATTTAATTGACCTTTGCATAATATCCATATATCAAATAACAATGGATATTTTCCTTTACATAGACGTTTTGTTTCACAGATCACGGCCATTAATTATACCGGAATTGGCTATATACATGAGTAGCACAGGGTGCCTTATAAGAAACAGGAACTGGTTTCCCTTAGCGACCACATGAGTTCATCCCGTGTCTTGGTAGCGTCCGTGTTGCTAATTATTTTTAGTTTATGTATGTAGTCATATTGTGTGTCTTTACATTCTGTGTTCCGTGTTGCGATGTCCGTATCGATTTCCGCATACAAACATTGCTCGGCTCATGTCTTAATTATGATATTGGTGTTTGCTTGTAAAGAGTAGTGTCCAAAACATGCTATAATATTTTCCCCCTCTTTTTGATTGCCCCTGTGGTATTCTCTAACTATTGGATGCATGTGAGATTTTTTTTTCGTTCACCATTACACCTGGATATCGGTTTCCGCTACGAATCTGATGGTCTTCTGTAGGGCATCCACGGGTCCATAAGGTCTATACAGTCATATACACCAATATGTTAAAGTTTAAATCATTTAACGTACATACGGCCACGACATAGACCAATGGTTGTCCAAGTCTTGGACTGTGACAGACACAAATATGCGGCGGAATTAAACCTGCTTTATATGGCTTTGTGATTATGTTTTAACAGTATTGTTTTTAAGCATTGTCTATTTCATATTGTTTTGAACTGAACTTTGAATGTACTGGTGGGTGGTTTTTTTTTCATTATCATTTCGTTTCCTGAATATGGAAAGAGAGAAGCACACATGTCGTATTTAATGTCTATTACAGTGACTATGATATACATACAAATAAGTATTGTATGTCAGGAGTTGCCTGTGCACATGTATATGTCTGTCATGTGACAACATGGAATACCTGTTTGATCCCAGTTAATGGTCAATACGGGATGAATGTTCTTAAGTTCAACTTTTTTTTCAATTGCATTTAAACATTTCTGTTTATCCTGTTCAAAGTTTTCAACAACGAAAGTTTTCTTTGATGTTGTGCCCTTTCTTTTGACAATATTCATTCTTTTTAAGATCGATTTTTCTCAGTATTTGGATAGTTCAATGCCTCCTCCGTTTTCTAAAAGCAAACTCCGATCGCGAGTTAAACGATGCTTTTACCAGCAGCGCGTACAATGGCTGTATTTATCACACAACCTGCTTCCCGGATGGGTTTTTTCATAAATGCTTGAACTTTTCCGACAAGTTCCTCTCCCAGAAGGGATTTTTTTGCCGCGTTTACTGGGCACTAGTTCTGAAACACCAAGATCGTCGGAATCGGTAGAATCCGTATCTACAAGTTTTCTTTTCAAAGATTTTGTTTCTTTGATGTAATGGGATTTAAATCCTCTATCTGTACTTTCGCTCAGCTTTTATTCAAACAGGGGGTTATATTTAGCTACCGCCCAAGCATTTCCATTTTATGAGGGGTATTTCCCTATTTCACATCGTAATTTAGAGGAATACTGCTTATGTGATCATCTTTTAGACGCTGAAAGTGAATTTCCTTTATCCAAAAGTCAGGGCTTGGTGGAATCATAGTGTTTTCCTTTGTAAGATATATGAATAATGCCATGTTGCTTATAATTACAACTATCTAGAAAATATTGGATATTACAGTAGTTATAACCCATATTTCTTGCTTGCTGTCATTGAATTCAATTCCCAAGTTAGACACATCAATACAACACAAACGTGAACTTAAATGACCGGTGATAGATAGGGCACATGCATCAAAATAAAGAAACGCAATGATAGTTCAGCGACACTAGAATTAATAATTAAATACACAATCAAATTAACAATTGCCAACATCATCCAACTAATTCATAATAAGGTTATTTGTAAGTTAAGCTCCCATGTCGTGTATTAATTACATATTATTGGATCTTTTAATACAGTTGAAATTAACTTTACGCTAAATATGTTATTTAAGAAATAATTCATGGTAGGCCGAATTTATATTATTTTTACCACGGATAGGCACGTTATGCCAATTATTTTACCCCGAGCGTTAATTGGCATAAAGTGCCTACCCGTTGTAAAAATAATATAAATTCGGGCTACCATGAATTATTTCTTAAACAACATATCGAGGGGTACAATATAGGCATAAAGTGGCTATCCGTGGTAAACAAATATATAAATTCGGGCTACCATGAATTATTTCGATTCTAATATGTAAAAAATTCGGGAGAAACATGAAATAGCACATAATACAGGAACATCCTTATGAAATAAGTCAACATTGATGAACTTCTAAATCATCATTTGTCATGCAGAGTGTAATAAGTCATCTGTTCAAAAGGACGACCAATGAAAACAAAATGGATTTGTCGTCGCGTGAACAGTTTTGTTATAAAACATTATTCACAGTCCCTGCAAGATGGTACACACACAATCCGTGATTTCAAAGATATTAACATTAAATTGTCATATTGTAATTAATTTCAATCAATAAATATAGCTATTTTTGTGCAAAGTGGACATTTCCGCCTTTACTTTTTCTCTAATATTTAAATGGCCTTCAAAACTGATTTTGTAAGAGAATATTAATACTAAGCGAGTATAATCCATTATGTTTTGCATTAAAAATAAATTATGAATATGGTTGATTCTTTTTATATTTGTGTGTTGATGACACAAAGTTGGTCGAAGAATATGGCGGTGAATTACAATTAATGTTAAATATTGTGAAAGGTAGAAATTACAATTGACTATTAGCAGCAACTACAGTTAAAATAGTTTCGAAGGAAAAGATGACTAGGAATTGATGGTTTCTCATTAATAAATTAAATGATTATAAATTGATATTTATAGCTTTTGCAAATTTAATTGTAGCTTTATTGTTTGCTGTGGATGTTTTCATTTTTTTATTTTTGGTGTTTTAACGCCACTTTCAACAATCTTTCAGCTATATCATGGCGAGTAGTTTTAGCGGTGGTGGAAGCCGGAGTACCCTGAGAGAACCACCAACAATGGACAAGCCACTGGTAAACTTCATCACTAGCGGATGCGAGTTGACTGCACCTTTTTTTGTAATTTACAAAGCTGGGAGTGAACCCACGCCGCATTGCTTCAGTTGTTAGATCCAATGACCTAACTCTTTGAGCCACCCGGGTCCCTGCTTTACTTTGATGTGGAAACATTGTAAATCATAACAAGAATTGATATGTTTTACCATCTTTGTGAATCTAATCACATCGGTGAAGAGTTTCTAACTTAATGCTGTAATTTGTCAACATATACATATACAGCAGATGTTTTCTAAGCACAAAGTTGTGTATCTAATAATGTGAAAAATCCCAAAAGATCAAATTTAGCAAACATTGTCCTCCGTATTGAATTTTTCATCAAAAATAATAACGTTGAGCTCTAATTTAGTGCGCACGACATTGAGTGGAAACATTGGAAAACCCAATATTGGAACAAAAATAGCAGCAAGAAAACGAAATGCCATAAATGCGAATCCATTTGAATACATATAAATGATTAATCAATCTCCTGACTTGATAAATACATTTCACTATCAAATAGCGGGGTTATGGTTTTTACAAACACTTATTCACGCCATCTCTTGGGCGTGTTACAATGATATATCATCAATTATGAGTGCCTATTGTCCAGTATATTTAGCTATTAAAGTGTAATAAAACTTCATTGTTCATTTTTGAAAACAAGGAAGACTTTCTAATATATTTGAGACTGAAATAACTTATTTTTCACATTTTTTTCACATTCACGGGTAAGTTGATAAATAATATGATAATATTCACATATGAAATTGTAAAGATGAAACTGAATTGTTAACTCCAAAATTAAATATGATTTTAGAACTATATGTCTATATATATATACAACGTCTGGAAAACCAGTCAACGATTAATCTTATGTTGGATCGTTATGGTATAACGATACTATACAAGTAAAATAAAAGGAGTAGGACCACGAAGGGTCGAATTCGGCCTTATATTCAAAGCATATTTTTCCATCATAATCTGCTAATATATGCTTGATACTATTGATTAATGTGTTTGCTTAGCATATTTTGGCATATTTGTCAAATTTGGGGCCAAAAATCTAACATTTGATGAAAAATCCCAAATTTCTGGACATTTTCAATAATAGATGAAAAGAACAACTAATAATAAAAATACATAACGAATAAGATTTATTTCCAAGTCATTTTTGTATTAATGATATATTTTTTGCAATATCAACATCTAATATGGCTCTTTTTTTATATAAAATTAATCATTTTTTTATGAAAATCACAGATTTCAGGTAAATATTTTTTTTAATTGCTAACGTTGCTTTTCAACTTCTAAATATAATCGGAACTGTTTATAATATGATTATGTTGACAATTATGTACACACCTTTACAATCTAATTGTAAAAAAAAAATGTATTTTGGGAGAAATAACCTTTTTGAGTAA
The DNA here is from genome assembly GCA_002080005.1 of Gigantidas platifrons. NCBI lineage: Eukaryota > Metazoa > Mollusca > Bivalvia > Mytilida > Modiolidae > Gigantidas > Gigantidas platifrons. The sequence continues at coordinate 6,511 of MJUT01000721.1, forward strand.
AAAAAACACAGATTTTTGACAAATATTTTTCATATTTTTTTTTAGCTCATCTTAGCATTTCTCAACATTTCAAGCTGACCATTATGGATGTATATAGACACCTGTTTACGCTATATATATATTTTTTTTCAGATTATTTACAATATTTTAGGTTAAAAACACATTTTTATACAAAATTACATTCTTTTTTTTATTTTTTTGTTAAAAAAGTCGTAATTTTCAATTTCAATTCATCATTTTTTAACATTGGCCACTGCCAAGTATGACAAGATGGAAACATTATTTATATCATTTCGAATTTGTGTTCAAATTGAATACTACATTTTTGAGCAAAAATACACTTTTTGATAAATATTAAATCAGTTTTATTGAATTATTTTTCAACATTTTGAACGGCAAAATATGGATGTAATCATTGTTATATTATATGTTGTTCCTAATAATATGGTAGGACCTCATTACTCTATAACACTTTCGTCACTAACACTGTCAGCAATCCTCCAATTCTTGACTCCGTTAGAAATATGCGGTTTCTGTGGCGACTATATAACCGAAGCGTATCAAATGATCATCTTGTTTTTTGTTATTTGTTTATTTTTCCAAGAACATGTTTATACATACATGATTCTATATACACAATATTTCAGTATACAAAAGTTACAATGTAAAAACAAAAGTTGGTCTTCATAACATACTGTTTTGTAATAACTTTTGAAATTCAAAAGTTAACATTTTTAGTATATATTGTATTTTAGTATAATAGATATATATTAATATTAACCACTCAATGCCACCTCCAGATCTAACCATTTTCATTCAACATGTTCGTTTTGTAATGGGGACAGATATATCATTGGTGTCGGCCCAATAGTCCGAGGACCCGATAGTCCGAAAGCTCAATAATCCCAATGACCTTCCGAAAATCGTCCAAAGCAATGCACCATTGAAATAAAAAAAGATATGCCTGCCGACCCATTATTTAATTAAAAAAGAGAAGTTATATATGCTATGACAATCTATTGTTGGAGGAAACCGGATTACCCGCAGAAAACCATTGACCTGCCACAAGTCACTGACAAACTTTATCACATAATACTGCATCGAGTACACATCGCCTGATCGGGATTCGAACTCACACCGTTATAGTGGTCAGGGGTGGATCGAGCATTTCAAGTTAGGGGGAGCACTTAAGAAAATCGCGCCGAGCGGAGGGAGGCGCAAAAATTGTTGGGGTATTTCGTGTAAAAAATCACGATTTTACGCAAAAAAAATCATATTTTTTCCAATTTTAGGGGTGCGCCGGGTGCGCCACCCTTTAATATGTTCCTGGTGGTGGTATGCACTGATTACATAGGTAGTTATATATCCAACTACCACACGAACACGACCAAGACGAACCAATAATAGTTTTGGTGTAGATCAGAATTTCAAAATTGTCATCAGCTAAGGTCAAAAGACAATGAATTCAATTAAAGATGTTACCTGTCAGATCATGTACAAATGATGCAACTGATGTGTACACAGATATGGTAGCAAAGGCATCACTTGAAATGTCTGATCATTTCTCGTGAACTTAACTCAGGTGAACAAATCCAGATCTGTTGACATCTAAGTTATAATTATAAATGTATGTGTTTCAAGTTAAATATAGAGTGGCATAGCCAGGGCAACAAATTATGCTTTCTATTGCAAAAAGAGCGTATTTTTGATTAGAAAGCAACGAACAACAGAATAGTTGTCAGTGTGCATGCACAGAGTAGCAACCCTATTAGATATTAAATGAATCCGAATTTAAATTACTTTAAAAATAAATAAAAGAATAAATAAAATTAACGGAAGAAATATATGTATATGTTATGTTTATTTAATTAAATAAAATTGTAGTTAGAGCCGGTATCCATGTGTAACTGTCACCATCTTGGTCCAAAAATTCGCTATTGTAGCTAAACCTTTTTTTCATCTACTGTACTACATGAAGTTAGATATCCAATTTCTAACAAAGGGAATCCATTTTTTATCAGCCTTGATATTCATTGAAAAAGCTTAAAAACGGGATGTAAATCGTTTATCGAGCTCCTGTCGAAAACAAAATATATTTGGGTCTCGGACGATCAAACCTTCGGGCTATCGGACCTTCGGACTATTGGACCTTCGGACTATCGTACCGCAGCATATATCAGGAATTTAGTATCACCTTCTAAATCAAGAGCCCTGTATTTGTATCTGCAGACATATATATAATATTTCAAAATAATTAAAAAAAAAATTGTTTGTGCCCTGTGCTGAACTGTGTTCAGTCAAGTCAAGAATTGATCCTTTGCATTAAAGGGTAAGCCTAGGCCACATATTTTCAGGAAATTGCCAATTGATAACCAAAAGTTCCGAACATAATTATTCATTCCCAAAAAATGTGAAGCAGAATTTATTTGGTTTCTGTACAAAATGTACATAGCTCAGATTCTTTTAACCCACATTTATATAGAAAGGAATTTGTAATTAAGATTCTGTGTATTAAGTCTTAATTGAAAGTCCAGTAATTTAGTATCTTTTGTAACAGAAAATGGTATACAGTAAATAAAACTCCAATCTTCAATAACACCGCCTGAACTTCCTTTACCCATTTACTCTATATGTTTAAAGGAAGCATGTTTACATTTTACATAAAATGATCATTTTTTGATGGACAAAAATCTCAGAATTGTCATCTAAATATTCCTGCATGACATGCAGCTGGAACTGAGTTTGAGCTCGTAAACCCCACATGTAATGTTATTTGTTTGAATGTGGTTTTTTTTTCAGATCTCGTATCGTGCTTTAAAATATTATTGAGCATATTTATTTATCATATTATCTGCGTCAATGTCAATGAAGTGTAGCCTAGGCTATATAGTTTACATGTACATATTCATTTGTACATGTGAAGACAGGGTTGTTAAGTTCTGGAAATCTACAAATGCATGAGATTTAAAAAAAAAAAAATATGAAAATCATTCGAAAGCTATAAACAAATTTTCCCGAAATATGCAGTTAAAGGATGTGATTCTTGTGCTGATTGTGTGAAGCTTGGTGGGCCAATAAATAGCAAAATATTTTTTTTAGTCATAGTTTTCATAATAATATTTCAAAATATATATCCGGATTTGACGGGCGTATCATATTAATAGAGGGTGCATCGCGTGATAATGAGGGGATATGAGGACAGAGGAACGTGAAATAAATTTAACTGAATTTCACGATGAACGAAAATAATCATTATCCTTGTACGGAGTATATTTGTTTGTGTGCACGAAGCACAGTGAATAACGGACCTGAAACACGAAAACACATTAAATAAAAATGGCAAACACGTTGAACGAAAATAGGTCTTTACCCCCTCTTTATATATCAACTTTATAATAAATACTTACTTTATGAAAAAAAAAATACTTTAAAGATTCATTAGTATCAATATTGTTGAATCAGTCCAGCAATAGTTACTCCGTAGTAATGTCAGTGTAGGCATGGAATATTGCACATACCTAGTTCGATCTGGCAAAAGTTGGGAAATCTCTAGAGACCATGCGCGTGGAAACGATTTAAGTAAGCTTCAAAAACAAACAAATAAAAAGGAAAGAAAGAAAGAAGAAAAGGAGTTTCTCTATACTTTGAAACTTTTTGTAATTCATTTTTCATTTAATGAACCTTTTTTTATATTAAAGTCAAGTCTCTGCAGACGATAATTTAAGGTTTGAGATTTGTTTCGGGTGTTTTCTTTTTTGGGGGAGGGGATGTATGGCGTTTGAAACCATCGAATATTATGATTTTACCAGCTAGGTAAAATATTTCAAACTATATTTGTGTAACAAACTATATTATAGTCGAGCATAAAGTGAGACGGCCATATTTGCCACGTGGGCTATCCTGTTCCATTCCACTGATATGTCGAATAGCACTAACTAGTGTGCCAGAGGTTTGTCCAAATTGATCCATAGTTATAAAAACAATTCTATATTATATATATATTTAAACTTTTCTTCAATATTCAAAACATATATAAGTGGTTTGGATCATTAGTAGATTTTGGTATTTTGTTTACCATACGAGTAATTTTCGCAACAAATTCGCATAGAACACGGAAAATATGCATGATCAAGTCGACGGCTAAAGTTGAATTTTCGATGTGGCCGCACTCGTCGACCAAAATAATGTTTACAAAAAATGCTTTAATATTTAAATGCAGATCGGAAACAGGTGTTTCTATTTTAGTCGAGAAATGCGGCCAATACGTATTTTGACCAAATCGTTACAATTTTTACCAAATTTGGTTCATTTTGAACGTTCCGGCTTGTTTCCGGGTGTTATAATTCACAGATGACGTCATCAATATGCAAATATCAAGTTGGGATGAATACTCCCAACTTTTGAAGTAACATTTAGTGTAAAAATAATCCGGGTTTATATCTTTCATATTTTTTCTATTTTACAGTGCCGAATTCGCCCCTTCGTGGTCCTACTCCTTTATAAACGTCTAAAATGGTTTGTAAAACAACACCAAATACACAAAACAAAGGGATAAAGAATTAAACACTTCGTTGAATTACAGAATGTTTGTCCGACCGAGGGACTTTGTCAATGTCCATTTAAATGATATTTAGAACCAATATGGCGTCTTAATTTAAAAAAAACGTTTCTGAGGGTCCATGTACGGGACAAAAGAACTCGAAATTGCACATATGAAAGTACATACATAAAATAATTGAAATCCTACATATAAAATAATGAAAGTACAATAACAATAACATAAATACACAATAAGGCTACTCATTTAAATAAATGTTAAATTAGAAATAAAAATAAAAATGAGACATTATAAGTAAATGTATCAAATAGAACTGTCAAAATTATTATTTGTCACAAATATTTTTTTAAAACGGCATGATTCCCAAACTCAATCACAATAACGGCATATTGTTGCCATATTATAATAGTGATGAAAGTGAATCTTAGCTGAAAAATTGAAAATAATTTAACTTTAAAGCTCTATTATAAAACACAAAAGTTAATTTTATTATACTGATTTAGATTTATATATGTCTTTCAGTTATATGACGTTGTATTGTTGCTGTATTATAATATCCCAGCAGCATTTGTGGACAGAAATTCACTCTATTTAATTATACAATATCAAGTGGGTCTGGTATAATATGTTATCATTCAATCATGTGTGGAAGTCTTTCAATCGTTTACAGTTCAATGTGGAAATGTGCTTATATTGCTGTATTTTGTTTCTTTTTTTTCTTTTTTTTTGCCCGGGGGGGGGGGGGGGGGGTTTGTGTGCAACAATGTGGTTGTTTTTTGTTTGTTTGTTTTTACTCTTTAGACTTATATTTACTTTTTCTTGTTGTAACCTACCGAACAATTGGAAAATTTGAATAATGTTATGTTCTTCTAAATACCAGTTCAGTAACTGGACACAAATGTACTTATTTCAATTGATCCCAGGCTGTCGGGTGGAAAAGATCAGTGGTGTGCTACCAATGATTTTAAAATGAAAAAGAATGAATAAGATAAATAAATATAAATAAATAAATAAATAAAAAACAGTCAACGATCAGTCGTTGGATCGTTACGGTATAACGATAGTATACAAGTAAAATAAATTATAAACTTCTAAAATGGTTTGTACAATAACACCAAATACACAAAACAAAGTGATAAAGAATTAAGCACGTTGTTGAATGACACAATTTTCGTCTTACCGAAAAACCTTTTCAATGTCTATTGTCGAACCAGTATGACGATTTTACAAGTTAAAAAAAACAACCTTTTTGATAGTCAATATGCGATGCAAAAGATCCAGATGTTACGTGTGGTATTTGAAAATACATATGTAATAGAATTGATATCCCACATATAAATTAATGAAATTAATATAAATACACAATAGGGCTACACATTTAAATAAATTTCAAATTAAAAATAAAAAATAAAAATGAGACATTATTGGTTACTGTATCAAATAGTACAGTCAAACATGTATATTAGAAATTAGAAAAATCGACAATGTAGATTTGTATATTTAAATTAAGCGAATAAACCCACTGACAAAATGTGGGTTAACTTAATATGAAAACGTGACAATTAGATCTATTTATTTTCTGGCGATTTCAATTATGACATTACTGTATTGTATTTGTAAATTTCACGGCATCAATTGGAGATTTCATGGTCACTAATTGAGTTTACTGGCGACGTGATAAAAATAGGGTTATCACCATTCTAATTCAATCATGTGCATAGATGTGTATTGCCACATTATTGACAAGATGACGTAAGCAGTAATCAGCTACATTTCTACAAATAGCTCATGCAATGTCAGCCGTGTAATTGATACCGTGAAACTTACACCATTAAATCAACAATTGATGCCGTGAATATTTCAAATACAATTAAATTATCTCCATTTCAATGTATTCATGTGTATTTATGTGTATTGCCACAAAGAAACAAAACTTAACTTTATAATAGAAGTACATTCACCGTTAAGTACCGACTACACCAAGAAGACGGTTAAACGACCCCACTAGGGAAGAAACACGTGCATTTGAATCATATCATGTAGAAGTAATAGAGACGAGGTAGCACATTTCATGTTTCGCTAACCTTGTAGATGGTGCAATGGTGAACATGGTAACAGTAGATCGTGGTAACAGTAGCCTCGGTCGTGTCAAACAAATAGCCATAATATTGTTATTTGTTGCTTCTCTGGTGAGCATACAACAATAAGGAGTAAGAGCAAAGAGTAGTTGGTTCAGAATCAGAAACACATGTGTTCGATTACAACGACATATATATCCGCCGACTGCTTAGTCAGCTCAGAAATATAACTAAGGTTGGTTAAGTACAAAGCAGACATCATTATTATTATCATCGACATGTAGCTTCTTCTTCACATGATATTGTTGAAAAGCTGCTCACTTGGAAATAAGCTACTCCCACTCGGTCATTGACACACGAAAATCTTAAATAAACTGAAAGTTTAGAAATAAAATGTTATTGCTATATAACTATTCACATAATATATATGTCCCTATATTTTATTTATTCATGCAAAACAGCAATGGAAATAACTATTAAGTAAATACATTCTGTCTTTGTATTTGTAGACTTACGACGCAACATGCAGTTTCTTATAACATCAACAGTTGTTGTGATTTTACTTGTCGGTGTAGCATCATCATGTCCTAGTGTCTGTAATTGTTGGATCCATTTAGATGGAATTGTTGTTGACTGCTCCAATGATCGACTGAATAGTATTCCAACAGATTTACCTGATAAAGCTACGACTATGTAAGTCTGGGATTACAATAAAAATATTATGATGTATATGTTATATTTATTAGTTAGAATGTATATTTCTTCAGTAAGGGTAAGATGAAATAATTGTTTTTACCCCAAGTACGGTCTGGTGTATTGGGTGGTGCGGTGTGACCAAATTTCTGATGATCATGTTTGTAAGGTCATCATTTTTTTACGATTGAAGAAACAAGCTAGAAATACAAATAAC
>MJUT01000722.1:8417-20913 GCA_002080005.1 Gigantidas platifrons
CTCTCACTGATACACACCTATAATTAAATAACATAAGACGTACAACAATATATACAGTACAAGACACACAATCATACAAACTTTCATGAAGATGTTCTCACTGATACACACCTATAATTATATAACATAAGACGTACAACAATATATACAGTACAAGACACACAATCATACAAACTTTCATGAAGATGCTCTCACTGACACACACGTATAATGAAATAACACAAGACGTACGACAATATATACAGGACAAGACACACAAACATACAAACTTTCATACAGATGCTCTCACTAACACACACCAATAATGAAATAGCATGATACGTACGACAATATATACAGGACAAGACACACAAACATACAAACTTTCATGAAGATGCTCTCACTGATACACACCTATAATGAAATAACATAAGACCTACAACAATATATACAGGACAAGACACACAATCATACAAACTTCCATACAGATGCTCTCACTGACACACACGTATAATGAAATAACACAAGACGTACGACAATATATACAGGACAAGACACACAAACATAGAAACTTTCATACAGATGATCTCACTGACACACACCTATAATTAAATAACACAAGACGTACGACAATATATACAGGACAAGACACACAATCATACAAACTGTCATACAGATGCTCTCACTGATACACACCTATAATTAAATAACATAAGACGTACAACAATATATACAGTACAAAACACACAATCATACAAACTTTCATGAAGATGCTCTCACTGACACACACGTATAATGAAATAACACAAGACGTACAACAATATATACAGGACAAGACACACAAACATAGAAACTTTCATACAGATGCTCTCACTGACACACACCTATAATTAAATAACACAAGACGTACGACAATATATACAGGACAAGACACACAAACATACAAATTTGCATACAGATACTCTCACTGACACACACCAATAATGAAATAGCATGATACGTACGACAATATATACAGGACAAGACACAAAAACATACAAACTTTCATGAAGATGCTCTCACTGATACACACCTATAATGAAATAACATAAGACCTACAACAATATATACAGGACAAGACACACAATCATACAAACTCCCATACAGATGCTCTCACTGACACACACCTATAAAGAAATAATAGAAGACGTAGGACAATATATACAGGACAAGACACACAAACATATAAACTTTCATACACATACACTCACTGATACACACCTATAATGAAATAACACAAGACGTACGACAATATATACAGGACAAGACACACAATCATACAAACTTTCATGAAGATGTTCTCACTGACACACACCTATAATGAAATAACATAAGACGTAGGACAATATATACAGGACAAGACACACAATCATAGAAAATTTCATGAATCTACTCTCACTGATTTGATTTGATTTGATTTTTCGTGTTTTAACGCCACTTTCAGCAATATTTCAGCTATATCATGGCGACCAGTTTTAGTGGTGGAGGAAGCCGGAGTACCCGGAGAGTACCACCGACCATGGGAAAGCAAGTGGTAAACTTTATCACTTGCGACTGCGAGTCGAGTACACCCTTTTTTGTAATTTACAAAGCCAGGCATGAACCCACGCCGTATTGGTGATAGGCTTGTATGAGTTGCTAGATCCAGCGACCTAACTCATTGAGCCACCCGAGCCCTTCTCTCACTGATACACACCTATAATTAAATAACATAAGTCGTACAACAATATATACAGTACAAGACACACAATCATACAAACTTTCATGAAGATGCTCTCACTGATACACACCTATAATGAAAAAACAAAAGACGTACGACAATATATACAGGACAAGACACACAAACATACAAACTTTCATGAAGATGCTCTCACTGACACACACGTATAATGAAATAACACAAGACGTACGACAATATATACAGGACAAGACACACAAACATACAAACTTTCATACAGATGCTCTCACTGACACACACCAATAATGAAATAGCATGATACGTACGACAATATATACAGGACAAGACACACAAACATACAAACTTTCATACAGATGCTCTCACTGACACACACGTATAATGAAATAACACAAGACGTACGACAATATATACAGGACAAGACACACAAATATAGAAACTTTCATACAGATGATCTCACTGACACACACCCATAATTAAATAACACAAGACGTACGACAATATATACAGGACAAGACACACAATCATACAAACTGTCATACAGATGCTCTCACTGACACACACCTATAATGAAATAACATAAGACCTACAACAATATATAGAGTACAAAACACACAATCATACAAACTTTCATGAAGATGCTCTCACTGACACACACGTATAATGAAATAACACAAGACGTACGACAATATATACAGGACAAGACACACAAACATAGAAACTTTCATACAGATTCTCTCACTGACACACACCTATAATTAAATAACACAAGACGTACGACAATATATACAGGACAAGACACACAAACATACAAACTTTCATACAGATACTCTCACTGACACACACCAATAATGAAATAGCATGATACGAACGACAATATATACAGGACAAGACACACAAACATACAAACTTTCATGAAGATGCTCTCACTGATACACACCTATAATGAAATAACATAAGACGTACAACAATATATACAGTACAAGACACACAATCATACAAACTTTCATGAAGATGTTCTCACTGATACACACCTATAATTATATAACATAAGACGTACAATAATATATACAGTACAAGACACACAATCATACAAACTTTCATGAATATGCTCTCACTGACACACACGTATAATGAAATAACACAAGACGTACGACAATATATACAGGACAAGACACACAAACATACAAACTTTCATACAGATGCTCTCACTGACACACACCTATAATTAAATAACACAAGACGTACGACAATATATACTGGACAAGGCACACAATCATACAAACTGTCATACAGATTTTCTCACTGACACACACCTATAATTAAATAACACAAGACGTACGACAATATATACAGGACAAGACACACAAACATACAAACTTTCATGAAGATGCTCTCACTGATACACACCTATAATGAAATAACATACGACCTACAACAATATATACAGAACAAGACACACAATCATACAAACTTCCATACAGATGCTCTCACTGACACACACGTATAATGAAATAACACAAGACGTACGACAATATATACAGGACAAGACACACAAACATATAAACTTTCATACACATACACTCACTGATACACACATATAATGAAATAACATAAGACGTACGACAATATATACAGAACCAGACACACAATCATACAAACTTTCATACACATGCTCTCACTGATACATACCTATAATTAAATAACACAAGACGCACGACAATATATACAGGACAAGACACACAATCATACAAACTTTCATACACATGCCCTCACTGATACACACCTATAATTAAATAACACAAGACGAACGACAATATATACAGGACAAGACACACAATCATACAAACTTTCATGAAGATGTTCTCAATGACACACACCTATAATGAAATAACATAAGACGTAGGACAATATATACAGGACAAGACACACAATCATACAAACTTTGATGAAAATGTTCTCACTGACACACACCTATAATTAAATAACACAAGACGAACGACAATATATACAGGACAAGACACACAATCATACAAACTTTCATGAAGATGTTCTAACTGACACACACCTATAATGAAATAACATAAGACGTAGGACAATATATACATGACAAGACACACAATCATACAAACTTTCATGAAGATACTCTCACTGACACACACCTATAATGAAATAACATAAGACGTACGACAATATATACAGTACAAGACACACAATCATACAAACTTTCATGAATATACTCTCACTGACACACACCTATAATTAAATAACACAAGACGTACAACAATATATACAGGACAAGACACACAAACATACAAACTTTCATACAGATACTCTCACTGATACACACCTATCATTAAATAACATAAGACGTACAACAATATATACAGGGCAAGACACCCAAACATACAAACTTTCATACATATACTCTCACTGACACACACCTATAATTAAATAACATAAGACTTACGACAATATATACAGGACAAGACACACAATCATACAAACTTTCATGAAGATGCTCTCACTGCTACACATCTATTATTAAATAACACAAGAGGTACGACAATATATACAGTACAAGACACACAATCATAGTAACTTTCATACAGATGCTCTCACTGACACACACCTATAATTAAATAACATAAGACCTACGACAATATATACAGGACAAGACACACAATCATACAAACTGTCATACAGATGCTCTCCCTGACACACACCTATAATGAAATAACATAAGACGTACGACAATATATACAGGACAAGCCACACAATCATGCAAACTTTCATGAAGATGCTCTCACTGATACACACCTATAATTAAATAACATAAGACGTACGACAATATATATAGGACAAGACACACTATCATACAAACTTTCATACAGATCCTCTCACTGACACATACCTATAATTAAATAACATAAGACCTACGACAATATATACAGGACAAGACACACAATCATACAAACTTTCATGAAGATGTTCTCACTGACACACACCTATAATGAAATAACATAAGACGTAGGACAATATATACAGGACAAGACACACAATCATAGAAACTTTCATGAATATACTCTCACTGATTTGATTTGATTTGATTTGATTTTTTGGTGTTTTAACGCCACTTTCAACAATATTTCAACTATATCATGGCGACCAGTTTTAGTGGTGGAGGAAGCCGGAGTACCCGGGGAGAACCACCGACCATGGGCAAGCAACTGGTAAACTTTATCACTTGGGACTGCGAGTCGAGTGCACCCTTTTTGTAATTAACAAAGCCAGGCACGAACCCACGCCGTATTGCTGATAGGCTTGTATGAGTTGCTAGATCCAGCGACCTAACTCATTGAGCCACCCGGGCCCCTCTATCACTGATACACACCTATAATTAAATAACATAAGACGTACGACAACATATACAGGACCAGACACACAAACATACAAACTTTCATACAGATACTCTCACTGACACACACCTATAATTAAATAACATAAGACCTACGACAATATATACAGGACAAGACACACAATCATACAAACTGTAATACAGATGTTCTCACTGATACACACCTATAATTAAATAACATACGACGTACGACAATATATACAGGACAAGACACACAAACATACAAACTTTCATACAGATGCTCTCCCTGACACACACCTATAATGAAATAATATAAGACGTACAACCATATATACAGGACAAGACACACAATCATATAAACTTTCATGAACATGTTCTCACTGACACACACCTATAATGAAATAACATAAGACGTAGGACAATATATACAGGACAAGACACACAATCATACAAACTTTCATGAAGATGCTCTCACTGATACACACCTATAATTAAATAACATAAGACGTACGACAATATATATAGGACAAGACACACTATCATACAAACTTTCATACAGATCCTCTCACTGACACACACCTATAAATAAATAACATAAGACCTACGACAATATATACAGGACAAGACACACAATCATACAAACTTTCATGAAGATGTTCTCACTGACACACACCTATAATGAAATAACATAAGACTTAGGACAATATATACAGGACAAGACACACAGTCATAGAAACTTTCATGAATATACTCTCACTGATTTGATTTGATTTGATTTGATTTTTTGGTGTTTTAACGCCACTTTCAACAATATTTCAGCTATATCATGGGTACCAGTTTTAGTGGTGGAGGAAGCCGGAGTACCCGGGGAGAACCACCGACCATGAGCAAGCAAGTGGTAAACTTTATCACTTGCGACTGCGAGTCGAGTGCACCCTTTTTGTAATTTACAAAGCCAGGCACGAACCCACGCCGTATTGGTGATAGGCTTGTATGAGTTGCTAGATCCAGAGACCTAACTCATTGAGCCACCCGGGCCCCTCTCTCATTGATACACACCTATAATTAAATAAAATAAGACGTACGACAATATATACAGGACCAGACACACAATCATACAAGCTTTCATACAGATGCTCTCACTGCTACACACACCTATAATTAAATAACATAAGACGTAGGACAATATATACAGGACAAGACACACAATCATACAAACTTTCATGAAGATGCTCTCACTGACATACACCTAAAATGAAATAATATAAGACGTAGGACAATATTTACAGGACAAGACACACAATCATACAAACTTTTATACAGATGTTCTCACTGACACACACCTATAATTAAATAACATAAGGCGTACGACAATATATACAGTACAAGACACACAATCATACAACTTTTCATGAAGATGCTCTCACTGACACACACCTATAATGAAATAACATAAGACGTACGACAATATACAGGACAAGACACACAAACATACAAACTTTGATACCGATGCTCTCACTGACACACACCTATAATGAAATAATATAAGATGTAGGACAATATATACAGGACAACACACACATTCATACAAACTTTCATACAGATGCTCTCCCTGACACACACCTATAATGAAATATTATAATACGTACGACAATATATACAGGACAAGACACACAATCATACAAACTTGTATACAGATGTTCTCACTGACACACACCTATAATTAAACAACATAAGACGTACGACAATATATACAGGACAAGACACACAATCATACAAACTTTCATGAAGATGCTCTCACTGACACACACCTATTATTAAATAACATAAGACGTACGGCAATATATAGGACAAGACACACAAACATACAAACTTTTATACAGATGTTCTCATTGCTACACATCTATCATTAAATAATATAAGACCTACGACAATATATACAGGACAAGACACACAATCATACAAACTTTCATACAGATGCTCTCACTGACACACACCTATAATTAAATAACATAAAACCTACGACAATATATACAGGACAAGACACACAATCATACACACTTTCATGAAGAAGTTCTCACTGACACACACCTATAATGAAATAACATAAGACGTAGGACAATATATACAGGACAAGACACACAATCATAGAAACTTTCATAAATATACTCTCACTGATTTGATTTGATTTGATTTTTGGTGTTTTAACGCCACTTTCAACAATATTTCAGCTATATCAATGGCGACCAGTTTTAGTGGTGGAGGAAGCCGGAGTACCCGGGGAGAACCACCGACCATGGGCAAGCAACTGGTAAACTTTATCACTTGGGACTGCGAGTCGAGTGCACCCTTTTTGTAATTTACAAAGCCAGGCACGAACCCACGCCGTATTGGTGATAGGCTTGTATGCGTTGCTAGATCCAGCGTCCTAACTCATTGAGCCACCCGGGCCCCTCTCTCACTGATACACACCTATAATTAAATAACATAAGACGTACGACAATATATACAGGACCATACACACAAACATACAAACTTTCATACAGATACTCTCACTGATACACACCTATAATTAAATAACATAAGACGTACAACAATATATACAGGACAAGACACACAAACATACAAACTTTCATACATATACTCTCACTGACACACACCTATAATTAAATAACATAAGACTGACGACAATATATACAGGACAAGACACACAATCATACAAACTGTCATACAGATGTTCTCACTGATACACACCTATAATTAAATAACATACGACGTACGACAATATATACAGGACAAGACACACAAACATACAAACTTTCATACAGATGCTCTAACTGACACACACCTATAATGAAATAATATAAGACGTACGACCATATATACAGGACAAGACACACAATCATACAAACTTTCATGAAGATGTTCTCACTGACACACACCTATAATGAAATAACATAAGACGTAGGACAATATATACAGGACAAGACACACAATCATACAAACTTTCAAGAAGATGCTCTCACTGATACACACCTATAATTAAATAATATAAGACGTACGACAATATATATAGGACAAGACACACTATCATACACACTTTCATACAGATCCTCCTACTGACACACACCTATAATTAAATAACATAAGACCTACGACAATATATACAGGACAAGACACACAATCATACAAACTGTCATACAGATGTTCTCACTGATACACACCTATAATTAAATAACATACGACGTACAACAATATATACAGGACAAGACACACAAACATACAAACTTTCATACAGGTGCTCTCACTGACACACACCTATAATGAAATAATATAAGACGTACAACCATATATACAGGACAAGACACACAATCATACAAACTTTCATGAAGATGGTCTTACTGACACACACCTATAATGAAATAACATAAGACGTAGGACAATATATACAGGACAAGACACACAATCATACAAACTTTCATGAAGATGCTCTCACTGATACACACATATAATTAAATAACATAAGACGTACGACAATATATATAGGACAAGACACACTATCATACAAACTTTCATACAGATCCTCTCACTGACACACACCTATAATTAAATAACATAAGACCTACGACAATATATACAGGACAAGACACACAATCATACAAACTTTCATGAAGATGTTCTCACTGACACACACCTATAATGCAATAACATAAGACTTAGGACAATATATACAGGACAAGACACACAATCATAGAAACTTTCATGAATATACTCTCACTGATTTGATTTGATTTGATTTGATTTTTGGTGTTTTAACGCCACTTTCAACAATATTTCAGCTATATCAAGGCGACCTGTTTTAGTGGTGGAGGAAGCCGGAGTACCCGGGGAGAACCACCGACCATGGGCAAGCAACTGATAAACTTTATCACTTGGGACTGCGAGTCGAGTGCACCCTTTTTGTAATTTACAAAGCCAGGCACGAATCCACGCCGTATTGGTGATAGGCTTGTATGAGTTGCTAGATCCAGCGACCTAACTCATTGAGCCACCCGGGCCCCTCTCTCACTGCTACACACACCTATAATTAAATAACATAAGACGTAAGACAATATATACAGGACAAGACACACAATCATACAAACTTTCATGAAGATGCTCTCACTGACACACCCCTATAATGAAATAACATAAGACGTACGACAATATATAGGACAAGACACACAAACATACAAACTTGTATACCGATGCTCTCACTGACACACACCTATAATGAAATAATATAACACGTAGGACAATATATACAGGACAAGACACACAATCATACAAACTTTCATACAGATGCTCTCACTGACACACACCTATAATGAAATAATATAAGACGTACGACAATATATACAGGACAAGACACACAATCATACAAGCTTTTATACAGATGCTCTCACTGACACACACCTATAATTAAATAACATAAGACGTACGACAATATATACAGGACAAGACACACAATCATACAAACTTTCATGAAGATGCTCTCACTGACACACACCTATAATTAAATAACATAAGACGTACGACAATATATACAGGACAAGACACACAATCATAGAAACTTTCATGAATATACTCTCACTGATTTGATTTGATTTGATTTGATTTTTGGTATTTTAACGTCACTTTCAACAATATTTCAGCTATATCATGGCGACCAGTTTTAGTGGTGGAGGAAGCCGGAGTACCCGGAGAGAACTACCGACCATGGGCAAGCAACTGGTCAACTTTATCACTTGGGAATGCGAATCGAGTACACCCTTTTTTGTAATTTACAAAGCCAGGCACGAACCCACGCCGTATTAGTGATAGGCTTGTATGAGTTGCTAGATCCAGCGACCTAACTCATTGAGCCACCCGGGCCCCTCTCTCACTGATACACACCTATAATGAAATAATATAAGACGTAGGACAATATATACAGGACAAGACACACAATCATACAAACTTTTATACAGATGCTCTCTCTGACACACACCTATAATGAAATAATATAAGACGTAGGACAATATATACAGGACAAGACACACAATCATACAAACTTTTATACAGATGTTCTCACTGACACACACCTATAATTAAATAACATAAGACGTACGACAATATATACAGGACAAGACACACAATCATACCAACTTTCATGAAGATTCTCTAACTGACACACACCTATAATGAAATAACATAAGACGTACGACAATATATACAGGACATGACACACAATCATACAAACTTTCATACAGATCCTCTCACTGACACACACCTAAAATAAAATAACATAAGACGTAGGACAATACATACAGGACAAGACACACAATCAGACACACTTTCATGAAGATGCTCTCACTGCTACACACCTATAATTAAATAACACAAGACGTACGACAATATATACAGTACAAGACACACAATCATAGAAACTTTAATACAGATGTTCTCACTGATACACACCTATAATTAAATAACATACGACGTACGACAATATATACAGGACAAGACACACAAACATACAAACTTTCATACATATGCTCTCCCTGACACACACCTATAATGAAATAATATAAGACGTACAGCCATATATACAGGACAAGACACACAATCATACAAACTTTCATGAAGATGTTCTCACTGACACACACCTGTAATGAAATAACATAAGACGTAGGACAATATATACAGGACAAGACACACAATCATACAAACTTTCATGAAGATGCTCTCACTGATACACACCTATAATTAAATAACATAAGACGTACGACAATATATATAGAACAAGACACACTATCATACAAACTTTTATACAGATGTTCTCACTGACACACACCTATAATTAAATAACATAAGACGTACGACAATATATACAGGACAAGACACACAATCATACAAACTTTCATGAAGATGCTCTCACTGACACACACCTATAATTAAATAACATAAGACGTACGACAATATATAGGACAAGACACACAAACATACAAACTTTTATACAGATGTTCTCACTGACACACACCTATAATGAAATAATATACGACGTAGGACAATATATACAGGACAAGACACACAATTATACAAACTTTCATACAGATGCTCTCTCGGACACACACCTATAATGAAATAATATAAGACGTACGACAATATATACAGGACAAGACACACAATCATACAAACTTTCATGAAGATGCTCTCACTGACACACACCTATAATTAAATAACATAAGACGTACGACAATATATAGGACAAGACACACAAACATACAAACTTTTATACAGATGCTCTCACTGACACACACCTATAATGAAATAATATAAGACGTAGGACAATATATACAGGACAAGACACACAATCATACAAACTTTCATGAAGATGCTCTCACTGACACACACCCATAATTAAATAACATAAGACGTACGACAATATATACAGGACAAGACACACAATCATACAAACTTTCATGAAGATGTTCTCACTGACACACACCTATAATGAAATAACATAAGACCTACGACAATATATACAGGACAAGACACACAATCATACAAACTTTCATGCCGATGCTCTCACTGACACACACCTATAATTAAATAACATAAGACCTACGACAATATATACAGGACAAGACACACAATCATACAAACTTTCATGAAGATGTTCTCACTGACACACACATATAATGAAATAACATAAGACGTAGGACAATATATACAGGACAAGACACACAATCATAGAAACTTTCATGAATATACTCTCACTGATTTGATTTGATTTGATTTGATTTTTGGTGTTTTAACGTCACTTTCAACAATATTTCAGCTATATCATGGCGACCAGTTTTAGTGGTGGAGGAAGCCGGAGTACCTGGAGAGAACCACCGACCATGGGCAAGCAACTGGTAAACTTTATCACTTGGGAATGCGAGTCGAGTGCACCCTTTTTTGTAATTTACAAAGCCAGGCACGAACCCACGCGGTATTGGTGATAGCCTTGTATGAGTTGCTAGATCCAGCGATCTAACTCATTGAGCCACCCGGGCCCCTCTCTCACTGATACACACCTATAATTAAATAACATAAGACGTACGATAATATATACAGGACCAGACACACAATCATACAAGCTTTCATACAGATGCTCTCACTGCTACACACACCTATAATTAAATAACATAAGACGTACGACAATATATACAGGACAAGACACACAATCATACCAACTTTCATGAAGATGCTCTCACTGACACACACCTATAATAAAATAACATAAGACGTAGGACAATATATACAGGACAAGACACAAAATCATACACACTTTTATACAGATCCTCTCACTGACACACACCTATAATTAAATAACA
>MJUT01000724.1:47687-64737 GCA_002080005.1 Gigantidas platifrons
TTTTTCGACAAATCTTACCAGAGTTACATCCCTTTTTATACTTCGTCCGTGTGTCCCGAATTGGTTTCCAGATGATAACTTGTGAATAAAAGGTCAGATTGAAGCTAGGTGTGACATGTAAGTGTATCTTATGAATATCTAGGTTAAGTTTGATAATGACAATTTTTCAACAATTTTTACTAGAATTATGCCCCTTTTTATACCTCAAAATTGCCAAATAATTGGTTTCCAGATGATAACTTGGGAACAAATAGTCAGATTGAAACTAGGTTTGGTATGTAAGTGTATCTCATGAATATCTAGGTCAAGTTTGATAGCGATCATTTTTCGACAAATCTTACCAGAGTTACATCCCTTTTTATTCTTCAAATTGCTAATTTTTTGGTTTCCAAATTATAACTTGTTAACAAAAAGTCCGATTGAAACTAGGTTGGTATGTAAATGTAACTCATGAATATCTAGGTCAAGTTCGATAATGATGATTTTTCAACAAATCTAACCAGAGTTACTGCCCTTTTTTTAACTTCAAAATGGTCCTTGGGTGGTCCCCTTTCAGAATTATTTAAGTCAGGTGAGTGATACAAGCTCACCTGAACCTCTAGTTTACAGTAGTTTCAAAATTTAATCTTGCCATATAACCTTGGCGTCGGGGGACCAGTGGCCAACGGCCTTTTATTTTAATTATTGTTAGCACAGGCACTCGAGGCACGGAATTACACCCCCTTTTCTTCTTTTTTTTGTAACTTTCTCAGTATTTATTTATTTTCAATAAAATTTCTTTATTATTTCATCTCTTTTTCCTGAATTTATTGTGGATAATAAGAGTATATATAGGGTCGACACATATAACTTGCTGTTAACATAAGATTGTATAAATATGGATATGCACAATTTAAATTAAGGAAAATGGGATGAAATAATAAAGAAATTTTATTGAAAATAAATATGTAAACAGAAAGTTGATTAATTCATAAATTAAAATGATTTTTAATACAATTTATTAAGTAATTACATCTTATATAAGAATGCTGGATTCTGATTGGTTAATAGCCGTGATATTTTTTTTCCAAATTCAGGCCATGCATAGTGAATTTGCAGAATTTTTACTTCATGCAGGTGTATTTGCATAAAATTTAATTTTTTTCATGGTATTTGCAAAATCGTATTTGCCGTTTTTACGCTTCACCGAGACGTTTGTAACAAAATTTGTAAAATGTTATCAGTTGTGCGTTGGTGTGAAACCTATAATTAATTTCTTTAACGTTTTCTACAAAATTTTTGTTTTTTCGAATTGCCTGATTATTTTATCTTAAGTTTAACCTTTCTAAGACCATATATTTTCTGAAACGTACATGATTCCTCTACGATATGTGAAAATATCAGGGGATGTTTAAAGTCTTGCAGTCAAATGCCAGGTTATGGAAAACATCTACTCTAAAAATAGCTCGGTCATCCCCGGGAAAAAATATTTATAAGTCATGCATCAAATCCTTCATAGAGGTATTATAATACAACTAAATGCATCAAATTTGGGCTCAAAATAATCCTTATGTATTTAACTTCAATTATCAATTTTAATTATTCCATTCCATTCAGTATTTGTCACAATACAATAAAGCGAAAGGAACTATTTTCTTTAAAAAGGACTACTTTTGTATATGTTCTAAGCTCTGATTGGTGAATTATTGGTTTCACACCTAAAGAGCAACACAACTTGTTTCTCTAACCCTTTGTTGGCATTATTTCTATTCCTTAGACAATATCAACAAAAAAAAAAAACCTTTTAAGGAATGTGGCTGTCTCATATTTGCAAGAATAAGTGTGCAAATGCAAAGGTACCCCTTGAAGGTTTTTATTGCAAAAATCTTCATTTACAGCTGTTGAGTTGAATATATTGTTAGAACCAAATAATACTTGAATTTTCGAAAAACTAACAGAAAATACTAAGCAGTCAATATAATTTTCCTGAGATGGCTTAAATTACCAAGTTTTTATTACATAATTTTCAATTAAAACTGCTTTCTACAGCCTTATATTGTTTCGTAAGTACAATTCACATGTATTCTAACTGAAGCTACCAAAATTTATGAGGAAAGATTTGTAGGATTGAAAAAAAATCCAATGATGATATAACCATATTCTATATTTAAAGTCGACTAACTGGCGCATGATGATTTTAAAAAAATCCTTAATAGCAACAATATTTTCAATATTATATGCCCTTCTACTGCAAAATCACATTCAATCACATATCCCCAATAATTATAAAGTCATAAATAAAAATAAAATAAGTTGCAATGTATATCCAGTGTTTGGGGGCAAATATTCCAAAATATTACAAAACATGCATTTCGACCATGTAATCTGACACAACAATGTATTTTCTAGCATTTTTGTATGAAAAATGTGACTCTGTGTCTGCCGTGACATTATTAGGGTAATTTGAAGATGATAGCAACAAAGTTAAATTTGATGTTTTTTTGCCTAAAGAGCAACAAAACTTGCTTTTCTAACCTTTGTTAGCCTTATTTCTATTCCTTAGGCAATATCTTTATCTCCTAATAATGTGACCATCTTATATGAATAGTAACTTATTCAATTATTTTACATTTAATGAGTGAAGTTGAAAGTAATAATAGAATGTACTGGAATAACAAGTGACTACTACGGTACCAAAGTAATCTCCCTTTGATTCTTTAAAAATACGTTGAACATATTTTCATTGTATTTTACGGGGAGCTCATCTGATAATTTTTTTCCTTTCTTCCTACATACAAGTTTGTGTTTAATTAAGCAAAGGCTATAACTACCAAAGTACCATAGAATTCTGGGCTAAGCTACATGTTAGTGTAAAATGCCCCTCCCTTTTTGGAACCTTAGTTGACAGAGTATTTGGGGTAAAATGTAGACACTGAGATTATTATATTTTTGTATAAACAATCTGTGAAATCAAATCTCAATTGTATTGTAGTTGATGACCTTTTCTTACTTCTCACCAACTGTATTGGATAAATGTAATGACAAGTTAAACCGGCAGCAGGACATCTCCCTTGTCATTACATCTAGCATTTAATCCACAACGCGTCTACCCTCGTTCCATCAATTGCTGACATGCATATCATTTTCGTCTATTGTTATTTCTGAACTAATATCAAGCAGATTATGTGTACATGGTCTGTGTAGAGGTTGTGGTCATGTAATTTTGGGTCTAGAAAAAATGTGGTTTTCCGGTCAATATTTAATTTTTTGAAAAATGAGGATCGTTGGTTTTTTGTTTTGTTTGCCATAAAGAAACCACGGTGACACCTATCTCTACCCATCGTTATAATTTAAAATTAGAGACACTAAAAAATGTACAAAAAATCATTAGGTCCCATCAGCACAGCGTCCGTTTTGTGAACATTGTACATCTGTGTCAGCTAAACGCTTGAAATTGAAGCGAACTATTAAAACACTTCACTGGTCCCGGTAATGTTTTCCGTTAGAATAGAGTTACCTCCCTGTAGTGTTAGGCACCACCTTAAGACCTCTTTCTACAGCCTTATATTGTTTCCTAAGTACAATTCACATGTATTCTAACTGAAACTTCCAAAATTTATGAAAAAAGATTTCTAGGATTGAAAAAAATCCAATAATGATATCACCATATTCTATATTTGAAGTCAACTAACTGGCATATGATGATTAAAAAAAAAATCCTTGATAGCAAAAATAATTAACCGGTCTATGCCGCCATATGTTTTCTCCCTGTCCTTAGCAAGGAGCTAAATTTTTATTGATTGTTATCGTCTTGGCTAAACGTTTTAGTCATAGACTTGGAACTGCCGAGTTTGCAATCAGGTTTTCATTAGGATTCGTGTTACTCGTTCTTTGGTTTTATATGCACTATTTTGTAGATCTTTGTTTGTCCTTTTATCATTATTCTTTTGGCAGTTGCATTGTCTGTCCTTCTTCAATTACCGCTTTTGATAGTAGTATAGTGTGATGATTTATACCGATCCGATGGGGTACCACCTGGTCAAGCCCTAACCCTAACACTAAACCTAACCCTAGCCTCAACCCTAGCCCTAACCCTAACCCTAACTCTAAGTCTAACCCTAGTCCTAACCGTAACCCTAGGTAAAAAAGTATTTATAATTAGATAATTAAATATTAGGTTTAATAGACTCTTATATGAATGGGATAAAATTCTTATCTGTTTAATCAATCAAAGTAAATAAAAAACACATGTGCTTATAATACAATACATTTGCTATCTTACCCAACAATTAATATTATATTGTAAATAGATAAGTAAGCAAAGTATTTATAATTAGATAATACATATGTATGGTAACAACGACCTAATTTGTAATCGTTTTATCCTCAAGGTAAAAACCCTTTCTTTAGTTGTTATCGAAGGGAGATCAATTATATTTTTTAAATATTATTTTTCGTTTCCTTCTTTTAGCGATAATAAACATAGATTATCATTTGACTGCATCGAATAAATTGGATTTATATATCGGCTGCATTGATGAATGAATTGGTTGTATTGAATTTCATCTGATAAGAAATGAACATAGCTGGGGAAAGTCATGTCGACCAAACCGATAAAATTGTCTGATGAATGCATTAAAACGATAAATATCACAGGGTTTTCTTCTTAATATTATATCCGACACATAGTTACACAAACAGGTAGGTATTAAAAGAACGAAAATTCGAAATGAAAAATTGGGGAATATTGAGTAGTGGCGGACATGGAGGAGTGATTTAAGGCGTCAACAATAACGAAAATTATAATCCAATTTTTTTATTCACTATATATATTGTTGTACACAAAATTCATTCGTAAATGTCTTTCAATTCGGCCTCGATCTTCTTTGGGTCTCGAGCGGAGAATTCATTCACGATATCATCCAGAGTAAAGTTTCTATATCTGTATTTGACGAAGTGAATGGAATAGAGTCCACAGATGTCGCCGTCCTCGGGTTGAACTCGAACTGTGTTGAACTTGCATTGCGTCCGTTGGCGATCAGCGCGTTTCTGAGGCGACGATGATACGTTTCCAGTGCTCGTTCGAACGAATCGCAAAAATTTGGCGGGTCCTCTTTTCGATTGCAAGAGTCCGTGTTGACGACGAAACTCTGGGCTCGATTCTCTACTCGGGCAGGGAGTTGGTCGGCGCAACACCCTCGCCGGCAGATCCTTAATGTAGCATTCTAGTTCGTAGCCGTAGGAGCCTTCTACCCGATCGTCTTCTCTCCTGCATCTCTTGGCTGTAGGTTCGTCGACGGGACATCCACGTATCTGGCGATCTTTCAAACCCCACGCGTGAGCGAATACGAGTCCACAGGGTCGACAGGATAAGAGGTCCGGGTGTTCCTCTTGTTCTGCTTTCTCCTCTTTCTCCTCCTCCCCCTCTTCCTCCTCCACCACCTTTTCCTCCTCCTCTTCATCTTTCTCCTTTTCGATACCTGTTTCCAATACGTCGGTGCGCAGACGTGAAGAATCGGGAGTTGTGGCTAGCGGGTCCACTTCTTTCTACTTTCTGCGGAAATGGAAAAGACAATACACGTGATCGACTTTAAAACGGTATATTTCGAGATTGTCGTCTCTCATGGATATTTCGATTTGTTGATCTATGCCACCTCTCACTCGGTGATAGATCGGATTCTCGAAAGTGACGTCGGTAGCATCTTCGTTCAAATCACTGAACGATTGGAGAACGGGAATGTATGAATTCTTGATGTAGGAATTATCCACAAAATCACAGCACACGTAGAGACTTCGGGTCGGTGTAGTCAATTTGGGGACGAACATAGTCTCCTGAAATGCGCATTCCCACGTTCCGTCCAAGATATACGGGTTTGGAAAATAAACTCGAAAGCGTCCTCCTACGTTATCGTTAAATAGGTTGAGTGAGTCTTCGGTATTGGCAAATAAGTAAAACTGCTCCTTCGTTCTCGAATTTGTTTTTTTTATCATTGCCTCTTATAGATATACCAGGAATAAAGTTTATTAGAGGCGGTATTCGTCTCTCTCTCTTATAGATTTACGAAGAAGAAAGTTTACAAGAGACAGAAACTTTATAAGATGAAGTTTTACCTTCGATAATTGGTTATCATGTTTTGCGTCAGTTGTGACAAGGCCTTCTCGAGGAAACACGTCATGCTTAGACATTTTCGAAACAAACACGGAACCAGTCAACGTATCCACAGAACCATCATGCGTATCCACCGCTGCCGCCATCATCACCAATACAGACATACCAGGAGTCAATGAGGCATCATGTATATCCACCATCACCACCGCCGCCGCCATCACCATTACAGACATATACGCAATCGACTTCTTCGATCCCCGAATACGAAACGTGATAGTCTTGGACGACCTGGTGTCGGCCGCGGCCAAGGAGCCGAGAATCAACGATCTCTTTACCGAGGGAAGTTATCACTGAAACTTGACGGTAATCGCTCTGAACCAAAACATGTACTTTGGCAAAGATACCACTCAGAGGAGAAATTGTCACTACCTGGTCCTGTTCAAGAATTCGATAGATAGACAACCCATCGCGATGCTCGGAAAACAGATGTACCCCGGACGGGACCACGACTTTTTACAGAAATTCAAAGAAGTCACGAAGGAACCCTACTCGTATCTGATCGTGAATCTGAAACCCGAAACCCCGCAATGGAGGAAACTATGTACCAAAGTCTTCGAGGAAGAAGCATCGGACGACATGCAGATCGATCGAACATTCCCAGTGGAAGACACGGACCCAGACCGAATGGATACGCTAGAAGATGATATACTTTCAGATCAAATGCACACGTCTGATGACGACATGCAATCTGATCAGATGGACTCGCTAGAAGAGGATCCGCTAGCCATGACTCCCCATTCTTTACGTCTGCTCACCGACTTATTGGGGACAGGTACCGAGAAGGAGAAAGATGAAGAGGAGGAGGAAAAGGCAGAGGAAGAAGAACAAGAGCAATACCCGGACCTCTTAGCCTGTCGACCCTGCAGACTCGTATTCGCTCACCAGTGGGGTTTGAAAGATCACCAGATACGTGGATGTCCCGTCGACGAACCTTACGCCAAGAGATGCAAGAGAGTAGACGATGGGATAGAAGGCACCTATGGCTACGAAATAGAATGCTACCTTAAAGATCTGCCGGCGACGGTCTTGCGCCGACCAACTCCCCGTCCGAGTGGAGAACCGAGCCCAGAGTTTCGTCGTCAACACGGACTCTTGCGATCGAAAAGGTACACACTGGTTGGCATTTCATTTCCCAAAAGAAGGACCCGCCGAATTTTTCGATTCGTTCGGACGAGCACTGAAACCGTATCACCGTCGCTTCAGAAACGTGCTGATCGCCAACGGACCGCAATACAAGTTCAACACAGTTCGAGTTCGACCCGAGGACGGCGACACCTGTGGACGTCGTGAAATACAGATATAGGAACTTTACTCTGGAAGATATCGTGAATGAATTCTCCGCTCGAGACCCAAAGAAGATCGAGGCCGAATTGAAAGACATTTACGAATGAATTTTGTGTACAACAACAATATATATAGTGAATAAAAAGAATTGGATTAGAATTTTCGTGATTGTTGACGCCTTAAATCACTCCTCCATGTCTGCCACTACTCAATATTCCCCAATTTTTCATTTCGAATTTTTGTTCTTTTAATACCTACCTGTTTGTGTAACTATGTGTTGGATATAATATTGCCAGCGGCCAGGGCCGTAAATTATGTGGAGGCATGTAGGCAGTTGCCTCCTATTGCGGTCTGACAAAAATAAAATGAAGAAAAAAAAACAGATGAGAAAAAAAAAGGAAAAAAAAAAATTTCTTCAGTGTAATTGCAGATGAATGCACAGACTGCTCGAATCAAGCGCAGCTTTTTCAATCTGCATTCGGTATTGTTATACCGAAAACTATGTATGCTATGTGATGGAAGATTTATGTGGTTTTGTAGATCTTGTTGTAATGTAATAATGTTATATTGCTATAAAATAGGCAATAGGATTGGACACAAGTTATTGCAACTTATATTAAGTCCTCTCTTTACATAAATAATACACATAAGATATAATGACAGCAAAACATATACAACATAGTATTAAAAATAAGTGGTAAACAAAAGAGTCATGAATTAAAGCAAACGAGGAAAAAAGGAAGAAAAATCAGAGGAAAGCAAAATACAATAAAACTATAAGGCTGCTGACTTGGAGTACAAAATCGTTTTGTCTGTTTAATAAAACAACGAACTATCTTAAAAATTTTCGAATTCATATGATTAGTATATGTATAATTTTCAAACGATAGTGTTTCAATATTAATCTCAATATTGATATTAATTAATTCATTGAATAACAATATCCTTTGGTTATTATATAATTGACATTCTAAAAGGTAATGAATGGCATCCTCAATAGGCGAACCGCAGGAACATTTTGCATCGTCAACTACATGAATTTTAGTTAGGTCAGCTTTTAAAGATATAGTGTGTAAATTTCTAATAGTTGGACTAAGATAATTTCACTTATTCGTAATCTACATCTGGGGAGTACTTCATTTTCAATATTTCTAAGGTTGTATCCACTGACGCCAGATGCAACTTGAGGTAAGCATTCACTTAGATATTGAGGACATGATTTATTATGCACTTTATAAAACTTTTTTAATTTACGTTGTCTACGCCTTTCTGCTAGAGCTTGTTAAAACGAATGCAGAGACAATATCTACATGCATACTAAATAAACTCCGTGAATGAGGTTTCGATTTGACACGTGTAAGAAGACAAGGTTATGACGGATGTTCTACGATTACTGGAGAAGTGTCCGGTGTCAAGACAAGAATTATTCAAGAGCTTCCAAAATGCGAAGTATATTGTACACTGTCGGTCGCACTGCCTAAATCTTGTCGTTGTCAACAGTTGTCAGTCAGTCACAGTTGTCAGAAATTTTATGGCAATTTTAAGAAAAATCGCATGGTTCATCAGTGCGTAGAGTAAGCGTAAAAATATTATGAAATCTGTAATGAAAGATGAAGGTCAAGTCGCCATTAATTTTGATTTGATGTATGATCAAGAAGAAGGTCTATTTAACCAGAAAAAAACGACTCCTGCCAACACTAGCAGAAACTCGATGGACATCACGAACTGATACATTAACTTGGCTGTTGAAACACTATGACAAGGTTCTTGATATACTTGATGAAATTCAAAACCAAACCGTCGGCAATTCAGATGCAACATCCTATAAACTGACATTACTTAATTTTGAAATATTAGTGGTCGCAGTCGTAACCCAGTTCCTACTAGAATACTTAAGACCTTTGTCCATAGAACTTCAGTGTGAAAACTGTGATCTTGTGGAAACACACGTTCAAGCTCGAACACTGGCTATCTTTTCTCGAGATACGAGAAAATGCAGATGAAGCATTTGATGGACTTTTCAATAGAGCATGTACAATTGCCAATAATAACGAAATTACGATCAACAAACCGCGAACATCTGGACGCCAACTCCGTAGGGCAAATGCAGCAGTTGAAACTGTGGAACAGCATTTCATGATAAACATTTTTATCCCACCGGTTGATCACATCATCAAACATCTAAACGACAGATTTCCGGACGACATTAAGCCAATGCTTTATGGATTATACTTGCTTCCACGGTATTTCCGGAATTTGACGGACGACATTGTACTTGTAGGTTCTATTGTTGATGAATATCAAAATGACATCCCATACCCTGATGACTTATCCCAAGAGGTTCACAGGTGAAAAACTTTGACTTCTATTAAGGAAATCGGATCAAAATGTATCATAGGACAAGCGATTACACATACGTAGTTCTATCCAAATATAAGACAAATGCTATTGCTTCTGTTAGCATTGCCTGTAGCGTCTTGTAGTTGTGAGAGATCGTTTTCTTACTACTCCGGGCGACTTAAACTTGTAACTAGTCAACACTGACGGAAAGTAGATTGTGTGGTCTGGCAATGCTTCACAAACACAGAAATGACGATGTTGGCCATATTGAATGTGTGGAAGTTCTGAAACGTTGGGATTCTTCAGGGCACAGAAAAGTTGCGCTAACCTTTGACAAACCATAATGATAAACTTTCAATGATTGACCAACCATAACACCAACTATTACAACGTTTTAATAATTTTAATTCAATAATTAAATTTATGAGTTATGTAGTGTGCATTTTCATTTTTAGGTTAGAAAACTGTTTCTCTGAAACCAAGTCAAAATAGCTCGGGAAAAGCCAAAAAAGCAGGATAAAGCATGAATAACTGCTCAGCTTCAGGGGGCCTGATCCCCCATATTTCACTCCCTCCTCTTAACCTCATACCAATTTACGACCCTGGTGGCTACTGTAAGAACGATAGAATGAATGAGTTATTTAAGGTCAGTAATAAGACCTACACACTGGGCAACCTCCATCCTCAACATTGGGAAGAAAATGAAAAATCTATCATTGTTTTGTTTCTATTGGTTATTAAAAAGAAAACCCGGTGATATTTATCATTTTAATGCATTCATCAGACAATTTTATCGTTTTGGTCGACATGACTTTACCTAGCGATGTTCATTTCTTATCAGATGCAATTCAATACAACCAATTGATCCATCAATGCAGACGATATAAAACCAGTTTATTCGATGCAGTCAAATGATAATCTATGTACATTATCGCTAAAAATAAGGTAACGAAAAATATATTTAAAAGATATAATTGATCTCCCTTCGATAACAATTAAAGAAAGGTTTTTCACCTTCAAGATAAAACGATTACAAATTCGGTCGTTGCTACCATGCATATGTATTATCTAATTATAAATACTTTGCTTACATATCTATTTACAATATGATATTAATTTTCGCGTAAGCATCACTTTATAGATAACACATTTATTGTATTATAAGCACAGGTGGCTTTTATTTACTTTGATTGATTAAACAGATAATAATTTTATCACATTCATATAAGAGTCTATTAAACGTAATATTTAATTATCTAATTATAAATACTTTTTTTTACCTAGGGTTAGGGTTAGGGCTAAGGTTAGGGTTAGAACTAGGGTTAGGGTTAAGGTTGAGGCTAGGGTTAGTGTTAGAGTTAGGGTTAGGGCTTGACCACGTGGTTATGCAATCGGTACCCCATCGGACCGGTATAACTCCTCACACTATACTACTTCTGATTACCCCTTTGGTATCTTCTTGTCGCCACCATACTCAATATACTACCACTTTCTCAATATTTGAGTTCAATTATTTATAATTCTCTCTCAATGCTCCGACCAAAAGGCCTCAATTTCTAACATTATCCATATAAAGATGATTATAATACAGTTGCTATATGTTATATGATATACAGATTTTAAATGATATTTCAAATGAATAGTTCTTTTCTATTTTATCATGATCTTCAAACGGTATCATCCTCGAACTTGCATACCCTTCAAAGACATAAGCAATAGGCTTGATTTCAAACCCAAAAGGGAAAGTCTTTACCGTTGATGATTTTAAAGGATACAATTATGGAGCCCCTTAATATCGAACATGACTCCCGACACCATAATGTAGACATGTGGTTCAAATATGCCCTTAGACGCTTCCAATTACAAGTTAAAGACACAGGATATATATTTGATATCTGTCCCAAGTGAGCAAGAACGTTACTGATGGGGAATTTTACAAGGGGTATTTATGGTGCCACCACTCCTACCCTCAATATCGAGTTTGAACGTTCACACTCTGTTGTTCGGTTTGAGTTGCAGAAACACGTCCAGGAACTTAAATGAGTTATGACCCTGATAATAGCTTTGATTTGATCCTAAAATAGGATAGAGCGTTACCTTTGAGATTGGTATTTACTTTGTACTACAACAAATCACTTAATTGGACCTTTCCAGTTCTAGCTCACAAAAAGAACAATAGTCCGCATGTAGACATGCATCTCTCTGCGCGGACAAATTATCCTGGTTCAGAGCCAACCAATCTTTGTTTTAACACATTAATTGTGCGTGCTAACCGGAGAACAAAGATTAATCGTGCATCAACCTAAGTAAGAATACATATTCAAGATAAAAGATTGCAAGGTATGTTGTACTTAGGATTGATTATCTGATGACATCTTTATATAGAAAAGCCCATGTACATTTTATAATCTTCACGGGAGAAAATAACGTTTTTAGAAAACCAATTTGTATGTTTATAGGGTAAGTGAACGTGATATAATATTTCGCCTTATTAGATTACATAATAAACACATTTTCTATTCCGGGTATAATTTTAGTGGATGACACTTAGTGCTTACCGTATAATTACATGAATCCTAAACATATAATAAATGTCTGAGACAGTGAGTAAACCTTGTAGTGATGATGTTTATTTTATAATTTTTTCTCCTATTCCATATTCACATAATTAGAAATCCTTAACTATGATTGGATATAAGCCTTTATGGAGGCAGGGTTTTTGTCAGGGTATTTTTCAAAAGACGATGTTCACCGGACTACTTTTTTCGTAATGTAAACAAAATGGCGGCTTGGATTCCCGATAATAAAAAAAAGATAAAAGAAACAATGTTTATTCTTAATAATCGACAATTATTGTTAGATATGAAATAAAAAATAAATGCCAATGAATAAAAGCTTTTATTTATTCATTTATTCATTAGCCCCAATGTGATGGACTACATTTTAGCTGTGTCGATTCTACTCTATATTCATGCGCGACACACATCAATGGAATGTATGTGTGCGTACTGGGAATCCCCAAAGGTAAATTTTCAAAACAAATGAAAACAAAATACTTAGTTACAGAATTATAAGGATTAAGCGCATTTTCCGGAGTTTATTGATGCATAACCTGGACCAAGTCACTCACAAACTTCGGACTTTAATTTGTTTGTGAGTGAATTGGTCCAGGTTATACATCAATAAACTCCGGAAAAAATTAGCTTAATCCTATAATATACAAACTTCCTATTCCGGGTATATTTTCAGTGGATGACACTTAGTGCTTACCGTATAATTACATGAATCCTAAACATATGAGACAGTGAGTAAATCTTTTAGTGATGGTGTTTCTTTTAAATCTTTCTCCTGTTCTGTTTTTTTGATAGAGTAAAAATAAAGCATTCATAAAAATGACAAAGTACAAAATGTGCTATAGCAATTCATTTATTTGGGTGTTAATATTATATCATAGATATATTTTTCTTTCTTGACGTTGTTTGTTTGTTTGTTTGTATGTATATGTGGTATAGATATGACTTTGGTTGCAGCAGATTATAATGATGAGAGAACTATGATTATATTAACCGGTTTAGCTCGCCATATTGTTATTCCTGTCCTTAACCAGGACGTATCTTTCATTCGAGTGCAGTCGTAATGTCTGGCATTTATTGGTTTGATACTTGGTGTTGGTGTGATACGTGGCGTTGCGCTTGATAGTGTTGTCGACTAATGGCGTTTCGGTGAGAAGGAACTGCTTACCCTTACGGAGCCCATGAGTTCACCACCGGTTTTTAGTGGGGGTGCGTGTTTCTTAATATTTAGTTTTCTGCATATGAAGTGCTTTTTAGATCATTGTTTGTTCCTATGTCCTTTTCTTTTAACCATTGTACTATCTGTCCTCCGATTTACGGTTCCTGTTTACCCCTTTGGTATCTTAAATATTTTCTTGCAGATAATTTTTTATCCTTTTGTCCTTTTCCTTTTTCCATTGTATTATCTGTCCTTCGATTTACTTCTTTGATTACCTCTTTGGTATCTTAAATCTTTTCTTTGTAGATCATTGTTTCTCTTTTTTCTGTTTGTCATCTCTTGGTCTTTCCTTCTTCGATACACAGCTTCTGATTACTCCTTTGCCATACAGTCTGATAGAGAGTTTGCCACTGGTGTCAAATGTAAGGTAAATGTCAAGAACGGAGGCAGAGAAAGCTGTCCTGTTGTTTATTTTATCTCAAGCTTTTTAGGGGTATATTAATGGGACTGTAGGATTATTAATTGACAGAACATCATCAATATACCTGAAAGTGAGATTAAAGAACTAAACATCTGTCATTAGGCACTTATGGTAATAACTTTTAGAAAGAAAAACAAATTAAGAATGTAGTATCAGAAAGTGTAAGATGATGGTGCAATAAATAAACGTTTGAGAAACCGAAAGGGTAATCAAGAATGAACAGTCCAGAAACACCG
This sequence comes from Gigantidas platifrons, assembly GCA_002080005.1. Classification (NCBI taxonomy): domain Eukaryota; kingdom Metazoa; phylum Mollusca; class Bivalvia; order Mytilida; family Modiolidae; genus Gigantidas; species Gigantidas platifrons. Next base: position 61,909 of record MJUT01000724.1, read on the forward strand.
GTAACATTGGGTACACAAGACACAGGACCAAAATAAACGTTAGATAGTGTTGAGAAGGAACTGCTTACCCTTACGGAGCCCATGAGTTCACCACCGGTTTTAGTGGGGGTACGTGTTGCTCAATATTTAGTTTTCTATATAGGAAGTGCTTTCTAGATCATTGTTTGTTCCTATGTTCTTTTCCTTTTTCCATTGTATTATTCTGTCCTTCGATCTACGGCTCCTGATTACCCATTTGGTATCTTAAATCTTTTCTTGCATTGTTTCTCTTTTTTATGTTTGTCATCGTTTGTTCTGTCCTTCGATACACAGCTTCTAATTACTCCTTTGCCATTAAGTCTGATAGAGAGTTTACCACTGGTGTCAAATGTAAGGTAAATGGCAGAAAAAGCTGTTCTGTTGTTTATTTTATCTCAAGATTTTTTGGGGTATATTAATGGAACCGTAGGATTATTAATTGACAGAACATCATCAATATATCTGAAAGTGAGATTAAAGAATTTAATTTCTGTTATTATATTTTTTGGTGTTTGAACATATTTTATATAAACTCTGCCTCATAGGTGTATATGAAAAGGTCTACAAGGAGAGGGGCACAGTTTGTTCTCATAAGGATGCCGATGATTTGTTGAAAGATGTGCACTCCGAACTCGACCAATACATGTATGTTATTCATAAGAACCTCCAACATACTGATCACTTTATTTTCTGTGTATAACATCTTGCCTTTTGTTTCAAGCTTGAGAAAATAAGCTAATTCGTGACTCGAAACTATAAACGTGAATACAAATCTGAACAGGTTTCTTTTATATTTTTAATGAGGAATGGAAGCGCAAAGTGGAAAAAAGTCAATTGTTTGGATAGATGAAATTATCGAAAACGTACAAGAATTAAGATTATCCAGAATGTCTTTAGAGTTTTTTCAGTATCCACTTTTGATTGATGTTACTACGTGAATATACATTGTCACGGTATGATTGTAGTCCATCTTTGAGTACAGACACAATGTTGTCATAGTTATAGCCAGTTATGTTGCTGAACAAGTAGAAGAACAGGCAATATACCTTTCTCTATATGGATTCTTGTGAAGTCTTAGTATCCAATATAAAGAGAGGGTCCGGGTAGCTCAATGAGTCAGGTAGTTGGATTACCTAACTCATACAAGCCTATCACCAATACGTCGTGGGTTCGCGCCCGGCTTTGTTAATTACAAAAGGGTGCATTCGACTCGCAGCTGCAAGTGATAAAGTTTACCAGTTGCTTGCCCATGGTCGGTGATTCTCCGGGTACTCCGGCTTCTTCCACCACTAAAACTGGTCGCCATGATATAACTGAAATATTGCTGAAGGTGGCGTTAAACACCAAAAATCAAGAAGGCAAAATCTCTCATTTCACAAGACTAGTATTTGTGTTAGTATGAGTCCTTATGCACTCATGGTAATAACTTTTACAAACAAAAAACAATCTGATAAGAATGGAGTATCAGAAAATGTAAGATGATATTGCAATAAATAAACGTTGGAGAAACTGAAGGAGTAATCAAGAATGAACAGTCCATAGACACCGGTAACATTGGTTACACAATACACAGGACGAAGACAATCAAAATAAAAACGCAAAACAACTTAGAAAACTAAAAATGATTAGCAACACGAACTCACAAAAAACCGGCGGTGAACTCAAATGCTCGGGAAGGGTAAGCAGTTCCTGTTTCTTATAAAACACCGCCATGTTACTCATATATTGAAGACGTGTTGGACACCATTATATAAGTGAAGAGTAGACAGTTCCTGCCTCTTATAAGACACCCGTCATGTTACTTATGTAGTCAAGACATGTTGGACACCATTATATAAGTGAAGAGTAGACAGTTCCTGCCTCTAATAAGACACCCGTCATGTTACTTATGTAGTCAAGACGTATTGGACACCATTATATAAGTGAAGGGTAGACAGTTCCTGCCTCTTATAAGACACCCGCCATGTTACTCATATAGTCAGGACGTATTGGACATCATTATATAAGTGAAGGATAGACAGTTCCTGCCTCTTATAAGACACCCGCCATGTTACTCATATAGTCAAGACGTGTTGGACACCATTATATAAGTGAAGGGTAGACAGTTCCTGCCTCTTATAAGACACCGCCATGTTACTCATATATTGAAGAACGTGTTGGACACGGCTATGCGCAAAGAAGAACAAATATAATAAATAAGACATGAACCCTCCTTAAGGCGAACCGAACTTCGTTCTTATGCGGAAACCGCAGGGGATATCACAATACGGAACACAGAAAGCAAATGCATATAATAGAGTAAAATAAGATTGTATATATGGACACTTAAATAAGGAAACAAAAGATGAAATACATTTTGTAGTAAAGAAAATTTATTGAAAATAAAAAAGGGAGGTAAATTTATGCCACAGGTGCCTACGGTTAAAACGTCGAAGAGTATTTATTCAAACATTCTTGTCAAGGAGAAATAAAAGCATTAACGAAGGACATTTAATTGTTCTGGATATCATGGATGGATTACACGGGTGCCACTAGAGGAACAGGAACTTCCCATCTTCCTGGAACACTGCCTCTTTTTAAATGGGGCCCATGTTGCTCAATCTTTAGTTTTCTCTATAATGTTTTGCGGGTAATTGCGTTTTTTCTGTTCTATTTACTTCACGCAATTGTATGGAATCTTTTTTGAATTTGAAATTTGCTGTCTCATGGGTATTAGTGTGAAAATAACTCATCGAACTGACTACACATATTAATGTTATCATTTGTTAGGGATAGCATTGTTCTCACACGCGGAAAACACTTGCGTGACAA
>MJUT01000724.1:74137-95349 GCA_002080005.1 Gigantidas platifrons
TTGTATGGAGTACATATCGCCATGAACGGGATACGATCTCACATCATAAATATAAAGGAGAGCTTGAAGATACCAAAGGGGTAATCAGAATCCGTATAGACGTTGAAAACATAATGAATTGTTAATAAAGCTAAATGATACCGCACATACAGCTAGGACTGCTTCAAACCCTGACCTACAACTCGATGTTAACAGCGATGGCCGGATAAAAACATTACGACAAAAGAGATTATATCAATTATTCCATTGTGAAATTTCCATTTATATATAGCCACATTTCAGCAGCTCTCCTACATATGGGATATACATTTCTCAGTTGATCCGATATTCCAGAGCTTGTGCTTCATATCAGGGATTCCTTGACAGAGGGTTGCTGCTAACAAGGAAGCTACTGTACCAAGGATTCCTATTGGCTAAGTTGAAGTCATCACTTTGAAAGTTTTACGGTAACCACCATGACTTAGTTAAACGTTGTTGATTATCTGTGTCACAAATGACCACGGATATGGTTCACTTGTTGTATGCACCCTCGGTCCCTTCCTCCTTCATGACTTTTCATCACGTTTGTAACTAGAGTAACATGACTGTCGCCACTAGTGGAACAGGAACTTTTTTAGTGGTATTCGTGTTGCTCGATCTTTAGTTTTATGAGAAGTGTTTTTGTACATCGGTGTTTGTCCTTTTGTCCTTTTACTTTTGGCCATTGTATTTTACGGATTCTGATTACCCCTTTGGTATCTTCCAAATCTTCTTTTTCAAACAGAATGGACATATTTTGTCCGTATTGGTATTATTGTCCTTTGTAACTTATGTGTTACTCGTTTCTGGTATCATTTGTAAATTTTGCAAATTACAGTATATAAAATTAGGTAAATAATATTTCCTATGCATGATATTATGTTTTTGTTGTTGTTGTAAACTCGATGAAATCTCCGTTTAAATTAAAAGAAACAGATATGAGCTTTATCTGATTGGCTGACGTGCCTAGAAACGTTCTTTGATAAAACGTTATATTCAAATCACGCGACATGATGCGCGGTGAATATAACATTCCAACGTCTTGCACCATGCGAAACCAAAGAAAACGTCGTGATAAAAGCTTATTTTAAGGGTGAAATCAACATATAAAATGTGACATATAATAAAACAATTAATAATTTTCAATTCGAGGTATACCAGGATTTATTAACCCAAGAATAATATATTTACCTCGGCCATCTGGCCTCGGTAAATATAATAATCTTGGGTTAATAAATCCTTGTATCCACCTCATTAAAAGTCATNTGCGCGGTGAATATAACATTCCAACGTCTTGCACCATACGAAACCAAAGAAAACGTCGTGATAAAAGCTTATTTTAAGGGTGAAATCAACATATAAAATGTGACATATAATACAACAATTAATAATTTTCAATTCGATGTATACCAGGATTTATTAACCCAAGAATAATATATTTACCTCGGCCATCTGGCCTCGGTAAATATAATAATCTTGGGTTAATAAATCCTTGTATCCACCTCATTAAAAGTCATTAATTGTATATTGACCAGTTTATTAACCAGATGAAAAAAAAAATATATTTAACATATTTTAATCTACATGTATAGTCTTTTATTTCAGGTTGGGGACAAGCCAGCTTACATGTATGAGGTATATTAATGAGTAGGGTTTGAGTTATGGGTGTTTAGTAGGACTTCAGGACTATCTAGCTCTCGGTATATTAATGAGTAGGGAGCTATGGGTGTTTAGTAGGACTTCAGTACTATCTAGCTCTCGGTATATTAATGAGTAGGGTTTGAGCTATGGGTGTTTAGTATGACTTCAGTACTATCTAGCTCCCGGTATATTAATGAGTAGGATTTGAGCTATGGGTGCTTAGTAGGACCTCAGGGCTATCTAGCTCTTGGTATATTAATGAGTAGGGTTTGAGCTATGGGCGTTTAGTATGACTTCAGTACTATCTAGCTCTCGGAATATTAATGAGTAGGGTTTGAGCTTTGGGTGTTTAGTAGGACTTCAGTACTATCTAGTTCTAGGTATATTAATGAGTAGGGAGCTATGGGTGTTTAGTAGGACTTGAGGGCTATCTAGCTCTCGGTATATTAATGAGTAGGGAGCTATGGGTGTTTAGTAGGAACTCAGGACTATCTAGCTCTCGGTATATTAATGAGTAGGGTTTGGGATATGGGTGTTTAGTAGGACTTCAGTACTATCTAGCTCTCGGTATATTAATGAGTAGGGTTTGAGCTATGGGTGTTTAGTAGGATTTCAGTACTATCTAGCTCTCGGCATATTAATGAGTAGGGTTTGAGCTATGGGTGCTTAGTAGGACTTCAGTACTATATAGCTCTCGGCATATTAATGAGTAGGGTTTGAACTATTGGTGCTTAGTAGGACTTCAGTACTATCTAGCTCTCGGTATATTAATGAGTAGGGAGCTATGGGTGTTTAGTAGGACTTCAGGGCTATCTAGCTCTCGGTATATTAATGAGTAGGGAGCTATGGGTGTTTAGTATGACTTCAGGACTATCTAGCTCTCGGTATATTAATGAGTAGGGTTTGCGCTATGGGTGTTTAGTAGAACTTCAGTACTATCTAGCTCTCTGTATATTAATGAGTAGGGTTTGAGCTATGTGTATTTAGTAGGACTTCAGTACTATCTAGCTCAAGCTATATTAATTAGTAGGGTTTGAGCTATGGGTGCTTAGTAGGACGTCAGTACTATCTAGCACTAGGTATATTAATGAGCAGGGTTTGAGCTATGGGTGCTTAGTAGGACTTCTGTACTATCTAGCTCACGGTATATTAATGAGTAGGGATCTATGGGTGTTTAGTAGGACTTCAGTACTATCTAGCTCTCGGTATATTAATGAGTAGGGTTTGAGCTATGGGTGTTTAGTAGGACTTCAGTACTATCTAGCTCTCGGTATATTAATGAGTAGGGTTTTTGTTATGGGTGTTTAGTAGGACTTCAGTACTATCTAGCTCTAGGTATATTAATGAGTAGGGTTTGAGCTATGGGTGTTTAGTAAGACTTCAGTACTATCTATTTCTATGTATGTTAATGAGTAGGGTTTGAGCTATGGGTGTTTAGTAGGACTTCAGTACTATCTAGCTCACGGTATATTAATAAGTAGGGAGCTATGTGTGTTTAATACATTACTGTTAAAGGAATACTCCAGTCAGTTGAAAAGTTGTTTTAATTCAATTCATTATAACTTTTTATTCATAAATGACTTATTATTTAAAAAAAAGCACCTTTATTAACATTAATATACCCAATTAAATATGTGAATATTTGGAATTTCCTGTCGTAGTGTAAGCGGCCATGACACCTATTCATGTAACGTCACAAAATCGGATCATATTAGTTGAATAAATAATATGTATCTGACTCTTCCCAAAACCGTGCCCGTTTGGTTATGTTTTAATATAAGATCAACTGCAATACAATGTTTATAATCGTATATCGTTCTATTTTTTTTTCTTAATATTCCCATCCAATGTTCCATTTTCATAAAACAATGAGTTTATTTGTATCGGGAGGGGAGAGGGTCTACGTATAATTTCATCTTAGATAATTTCATGTTTTACGAGATTGGCCGTATAGTTTAAATAACTGTCAGTTTTAACTCATTTTATGCGTACACAGGTTTTTTTCTTTTTTGTCCCCAATGCTGTCGTACTTTCCCGTGTTTTTCGAGGTCACTGGTCGATGTGTTGACAAGGGTAATTACACAAAAAAGTCTTCTCACATATTCCCTTTTAATTTCGTTAGTGCAATAAAATGCTTAACATGAAGTCATGATGATTTGGTAAATATCAAAAGTTAAATATACGACGTTATTTTACGATTTACATAATTTTTAATGATAAAATTGCAACTGATCAATACTGATATAATATACGATACCGGCACTACTACGTCACAGCTCTTTCGGAAGAGCTTTAATTTTAGGTATACTGCGAGAATGGAGTATGTCCCTTACCTTCTCACATTGTAGAGTGTTGAAAAATGGCGACCCCCATTGTTTGGTGCAACAGGCAACTTCAATCACTAAATTCTACCTTACGGTATATTATTTTTAGCATTCATTAACACAAATGTCGTTTAGTTAATGTCATTTAAATATTCACACTAACTTGTTAAGACCATGGAGTTTTCCTTTAATATCATTTCACCTATATCATTGTCGTTCATGATGGATGAAGCAGAAGTACTTGGAAAAATACAGATATCTGCCGCTGACAAATTCATCACACACGCAGGAATACAATTACAATATGCACATATAAAATAAACCATATGTACATAAACCAAAATCATACCTACTGAAACAACAACGGCACATACAGAAAGAACAATAGTATGTATTAAAGCAATAACAGTATACACAAAAACAATAACAGGATGCACAAAAACAATAACAGTATGCACAAAAACAATAACAGGATGCACAAAAACAAGAACAATATATACGAAACTATAAGTGTACGTACAAAACAACAGTTGGTTTAAACTTAATACGTTCCATCGAAAGTAAATATTAATAGTAATTGATGGCGATCATCTTTTTACCCCTTCAGATTGTTGCTAACAAAACCAACGAGATCGACGTTGATAAGATGGACTATTTTGCCAGAGATTGTCACGGACTTGGTATGAAGAGTAATTTTGATCACTTACGGTATATACAAAATTGCCGGGTGTTGATAGATGAAGGGAAGCAACGTCCAACCATTTGTATGCGAGAAAAGGTAAAAAATGAATTTAAGAATTATTTCCGTAAAATCATAATTTAATACGGAGCCAGTTTGATGACATGGAACACTATTTGTTTTCTAGACATTATTAAATTTTAACGAAGCATTATTTCATTTCATCAGAATATCATTTCGTTTTATCTTCGATTATTCCAAATATACAAATATAAAACAAACTCAGTTGATTACCTAATGATTCTGTCTTAGGCCTCACACTGTTGACACGTGGTAATCCTAATCTCTCAAATGAACAGAACGAATTATGTCATTTTATTTTATTTACTACAGGAAGAGTATAATATATACCAGATATTTCACACCAGAATTGATCTATTCAGGCGTGCATATTACCATAAAGTGTCGGTAGCTGTTGACTACATGTATGTATATAATTATGTAAATTTAGGCATTTCTATTAACTTTTCTTATAGGTGTCAAACCACTAATTCACCAATCAGAGCACAAAAGAAGCCCCTTTTAAAGAAAAAGGTTCCTTTCACTATGTAGTATTGTGAAAACTACTGAATGGAATGGAATAATTAAAATTGATAACTGTAGTTAAATATATAGGGATTATTTTAAGCCCAAATTTGATGGATTTAGATGTATTTCAATACCTCTATGGAGGATTTGATGCATGACCTATAAATACTGAGTTTCTGGGGTGGATGACCGAGCTATTTTTACAGTAAATGTTTTCCATAGCCTGGCATTTCACTGCAAGATTTTAAACATGCCCTGATATTTTGACAGAACGTAGAGGAATCATATACGTTTCAGAAAATATATGGTCTTAGAAAGGTTAAACATAAGATAAAATGGCCAGGCAGGCTCGAAAAAACACAAATTTAGTAGAAAATGCAAAAGAAATTAATTAATGATTGGTATTACACCTCATCAAATATGAAAGATTGGAACGCACAGATTTGCAGCTTAGAATATCTGCTGTAATGACAGTGGATTAAGAAATACGGAAGATATCTTGTTAAAGTTGACAACAAGTTTTTTTTTGCAATTACAATTTAAAAGGTACATTTGTGTATATTAAATTACTTGAGGGGCCATCATGGTCGTGATCATATGGTGTTTGGAATTACCACTACCTATGCAATCAATACCTATCCCCATTAAAGTTGTGAGATCGAATCCGTGTACTCGATACAACATTATGTGATAAACCTTGTCATTGACTTGTGCTAGGTCGGTGGTTTTCTCCAGCTACTCCTGTGTCCTCCACCAATAAAACTGGCCGCCATCATATAACTGAAATATTGTTGAAAGTGGTACTTAACACCATAACCCTAACCATAACCCTTAACTTATATGAATATAATATGAAGCAAAATCAAGAGAAACACCGAACGACTGTACCAACGAAAGGTTAAAATACTAGAAAAGAACGTAACATGTGGAACGTACCATAAAGAACAAATACAGGATGTAATAATAGAAAACTAAAACAGACAGACTTAAGCCATCCTGGAAATAATCACGCACGGAATATGCTCTCCTCATCTGTCATGATCTCTCCTTGTAAGAATCAACAAGTACAAGAATCGTTTTCCCTCGTACGATGTCTGACTGCAACAGGCTGTCTCAGCGAGGGTCTCTATAAATTTCCAATAAAAATATATGAAGGACGGCAAAGTTCTTGCCCACTTGGGTTTTAAATCAAAGGTATTGTCTGGGCCTTTAACTGACTTAAGTGCCTGGGTGGGTTTCTGCACCCAAGCCCACAGCAGGGTGTCAAATATCAACTTTGATATTTTAATTTTATTTGTGGAAAGGGGGGTCTCTATAAATTTCCAATAATAATATATGAAGGACGGAAAAGGTCTTGCCCACTTGGGGTTTAGATCAAAGGTGTTGCCCGGGCCTTTAACTGACTTAACTGCGTGGGTGGGTGTTTGCACCTCAAGCGCACAGCAGGGTGTCAAATATCATCTTTGATATGCAGTGAAGTGCCATGCTCTGGGATATTCCCTACAAATAGCAACGTCATTCCCTGAATTTCCGTATTGATAGGTTATTCATCAAGACCTTAATAAAGGACTCCAATACAACCAAATGTAACGAAGCAATATCCTGACATATTTACCTGCAACTACCATTGTTTATACTTTTCCATTTATTTTATTTTTTTCAAAATATAACAAAGCGAAAGGAACTTTTTTTTTTTAAATGACTACTTTTATATATGTTCTAAGCTCTGATTGGTGAATTAAATTGGTGATCTGACACCTTTAAATACACAATTTAAAAATGAATAAATGTAGAAAAATATTATTTATTAAATAAATGTGACACGCACATGCGGGATTTAGGCTTTGTTTTATTTTTTCATAAAACATAATGTTATATTTTTCTAATGTTCTATAATTACTATTTTTAGATTGATGAGATGTCTTCATGTGAACCCGGAATCTTATGACTTTATACTGTTTAACAAAAGCCTGTCCAAATTATTTACCGGTTTACATGAACTTATTTTTTAATCTGTGTTTATTTAAAGTGTTTTTGTAAACTCGCCATTCGCAAAATATTTATGTCTTCGTTATTTAGTCCAGTAAAGAAAAGACATCTGTTTAAAACGTGAAATGTATCGCCCAGGTCTTTCACTCACCTGAGTGCATGTGTGGGATTCTGCACATCAATTCCACAGTCGGGTGTCAAATGTTAACTTTGTATTGTTTGGGCGGGGGCTCTAGAAATATGTCCTGTATGCCCAGATGTCGATTCATTGTGTTGAATATGCATTTACATTAATAAATTTGCTATTGGTCGCTAGAAATCTTTAAAAGTACATTTGACTCTTATTATTTTTTTTGTTTTTAAACATATCGCCTTATTGGTCGCTAGCTTATTGGTTGCCAGAAATTGGTCGCTAGCTTGAGCCTGGTCACAACATCAGGCTCAAACTAGCGACAAATTTCTAGCGACCACTAAGCTAGCGACCAATAAGGCGATATGTCTCAAAACCAAAAAAAAATAAATAAGAGCAAAATGTACTTTTAATGATTTCTCGCGACCAATAATAAATATATTACTGTAAATGCACATTCAACACATTGAATCGACATCTGGGCATACAGGAAATATTTCTGGACCCCCCTCCCTCCCCCTTCCACAAAAACAAAGTTGATATTGGACATCCTACTGTGGACCTCAGGTGCAGAATCTCACACGGACACTCATACATTTAAAAGACAATACATTTTATGTTTCTATTTTCAATGTTCACCCGAAAATAAAATATTTCTTCTCCTTGCTGGGCTAAATAACGAAGACAAACATATATTTTGGGATGGCGAGCTTACTAAACAGTCGGCCAACTTTAAATAAACACAGCGTAAATAAATAATTTACTTTCATGTAAACAGGTATATAATTTGAATTTGTCAGCGTTTCATCAAGTAAAATAAAGTCCCAAGATTCACCGTTCACGTAAATCTAAAAAAAATGTAAATATAGAACATTAGAAAAATATAGCAATACGTTTTATAAAAATAAACAAAATATACAACCCTACATGTGCGTGTCACGTTTATTTAATAAATAGTATTATTTTGTTTTATCTATTTATTTTTAAATTGTGTATTAAAAGATGCCAAACTACTAATTTAATTCACCAATCAGAGCTAAGAACATATACAAAAGTAGTCCCTTTTAAAGAAAAAAGTTCCTTTCAATTTGTTGTATTGTGGATAATACTGAATGTAATGGAATAATTAGAATTGATAGTTAAAGTTACATATATAATAATTATTTTGAGACCAAATTTGGTTGCATTTAGTTACATTTGAATCTGTTATGGAGGTCTTGATGAATGACCTATCAATACTGAATTTCCTGGAATGACATTGCTATTATTAGAGTCCGGAATGTTCCAGAGCATGCAATTTCGCTGAAAAACTTTAACATCAAATCATTTAAGGCCCGGGCAATACCTTTGAATAAAACCCCAAGTGAGAAAGAACTTTGCCGTCCTTTAGCAATTGTTCATGGAATATTTATTGGTTTCCCCTCTAAAATTCAAATATCAAAGTTGATATTTGCCACCCTCCTGTGGGCTTGAGGGGCAGGATCCCACCCAGGCACTTAAGTCAGTTAAAGACCCGGTCAATGCCTTTGACATCAATCCAAAGTGAGAAAGAACTTTGCCGTCCTTTGGCAATTTTTCATGGGATATTTATAGCCCCCCTCCCCCAAAAAATCCAAATATCAAAGTTGATATTTGACACCCTACTGTGCATTTGAGGTGCAGAATCCCATCCAGGCACTTAACTCAGTTAACGGTCCTGGCAATAACCTTGAGATAAATCCCAAGTGAGAAAGAATTTTGCTGTCCTTTGGCAATTTTGCAGGGGTTATTTATAGCCCCCCCCCAAAAAAAAATCAAAATATCAAATTTGTTACTTGACACCCTGCTGTGGGCTTGAGGTGCAGAATAACACCCAGGCACTTTAGTCAGTTAACCATCCCGGCAATATCCTGGAGATAAAATCGAAGCGAGAGAGAATTTTACCGTCCTTTGACAATTTTTCATGGGATATTTATTGGTTCCCCCCCAAAATTCAAATATCAACGTTGATATTTGACATTTTGCTCTGTGCTTGAGGTGCAGCATCCCACCCAGACACTTTAGTCAGTTAACATTCCCGGCAATATCCTGGAGATAAAACCCAAGTGAGAAAGAATTTTGCCGTCCTTTGGCAATTTTTCATGGGATATTTATTGGTTCCCCCCAAAAAATTCAAATATCAAAGTTGATATTTGACACCCTGCTGTGGGCTTGAGGTGCAGAATCCACCCAGGCGCTTCAGTCAATTTAAGACCCGGGCAATACCTTTGACTTAAATGCCAAGTAAGAAAGAACTGTGTCGTCCTTTTGCAATTTTTCAAGGGATATTTATAGCCCCCCCTCCCCCCAACAAAAATCCAAACATCAAAATTGATATTTGACACCCTGCTGTGGGCTTGATGTGGAAATCCCATCCAGACATTTAACTCAGTTAAAGGTCCGGGAAATATCTTTAATTTAAACCCCTAATGAGAAAGAACTTTCCCGTCCTTTGGCAATTTTTCATGGCATATTAATAGCCCCACCCAATAGAAAATCCAAATATCAAAGTTGATATTTGACACCCTGCTGTGGGCTTGAGGTGCAGAATCCTACCCGGGCACTTAAGTCAGTTAAAGAGCCGGGCAATTCCTTTGACTTAATTCCTAAGTGAGAAAGAACTTTGCCGTCCTTTGGCAATTTCTCATGGCATATTTGTAGCCCCCCCGAAAACAAACCAAATATCAAAGTTGATATTTGACACCCTGCTGTGCATTTCAGGTGCAGAATCCCACCCAGGCAATAACTCAGTTAACGGACCTGGCATTAATCTTGAGATAAGCCCCAAATGAGAAAGAATGTTGCTGTCCTTTGGCAATTGTTCATGGGATATTAAGAGCCCCCCCCCCAAAAAAAATCCAAATATCAAAGTTGATATTTGACACCCTGCTGTTGGATTGAGGTGCAGAATCCCACCCAGGCACTGAAGTCAGTTAAAGACCCGAGGAATACCTTTGACTTAAAGTGAGAAAGAACTTTGCTGTCTTTTGGAAATTGTTCATGGGATATTTATAGCCCTCTCCCAAAATCAAAATATCTGGGTTGATATTTGACACCCTTCTGTGGACTTGAGGTGCAGAATCCCACACAGGCACTTAACTCAGTTAACAGTTCCTACAATATTCTGGAGATAAAACCCAAGTGAGAAAGAATTGTGACGTCCTTTGGAAATTTTTCATGGGATATTTATTGGTCCCCCTCAAATACAAATATCAACAATGATATTTGACATCCTGCTGTGGGCTTGAGGTGCAAAATCCCACACAGGCACTTTCAGTTAACGGTCCTGGCAATATCCTTGATTTTAACCCCAAGTGAGAAAGAATTTTGCTGTTCTTTGGCAATTTCCATGGGATATTTGTAGCCCCCCTCCCAAAATCCAAATATTTGGGTTGATATTTGACCCCCTGCTGTGGGCTTGAGTTGCAGAATCCCACCCAGGCACTTAACTCTGTTAACGGTCCTGGCAATATCTTTGATTTATCCCCCTAATGAGAAAGAACTTAGCCCTCCTTTGGCAATTTTTCATGGCATATTAATAGCCCAACCCAAAAGAAAATCAAAATATCAAAGTTCATATTTGATACACTGCTGTGGCTTGAGGTGCAGAATCCTACCCAGGCATTTAAGTCAATGAAAGACCCGGGCGATACATTTGACTTAAATCCCAAGTGAGGAAGAACTTTTTCGTCCTTAGGCAATTTTTCATTGGATATTTATTGGTTCTCCTCAAATTCAAATATCAACGTTGATATTTTACGCCCTGCTGTGGACTTGTCAGTTAAAGACCCGGGCAATGCTTTTGACTTAAATCCCAAATGAGAAAGAAGTTTGCCGTCCTTTGGCAATTTTTCATGGGATATTTATAGACCCCTCCCTCAAAAAAAAAATCAAAATATCTGGATTGATATTTGACACCCTCCTGTGAACTTGAGGTGCAGAATCCCACACAGGCACTTAACTCAGTTAACAGTTCCGGCAATATCCTGGTGATAAAACCCAAGTGAGAAAGAATTGTACCGTCCTTTGGCAATTTTTCATGGGATATTTATTGGTTCCCCCTCAAATACAAATATCAACAATGATATTTGACATCCTGCTGTAGGCTTGCGGTGTAAAATCCCACACAGGCACTTAAGTCAGTTAACGGTCCTGGCAATATCCTTGATTTTAACCCCAAGTGAGAAAGAATTTTGCTGTTCTTTGGCAATTTTCCATGGGATATTTGTAGTCCTCCTCCCAAAATCCAAATATTTGGGTTGATATTTGACACCCTGCTGTGGGCTTGAGTTGCAGAATCCCACCCAGGCACTTAACTCTGTTAAAGGTCCGGGCAATATCTTTGATTTAACCCCCTAGTGAGAAAGAACTGTGCCCTCCTTTGGAAATTTGTCATGGCATATTAATAGCCCAACCCAAATGAAAATCCAAATATCTTGTTGATATTTGACACCCTGCTGTGGGCTTGAGGTGCAGAATCCTACCCAGGCACATAAGTCAATGAAAGACGCGGACAATACCTTTGACTTAAATCCCAAGTGAGAAAGAACTTTGCCGTCCTTTGGCAATTTTTCATGGCATATTAATAGCTCCACCCAAAAGAAAATGCAAATATCAAAGTTGATATTTGACACCCTGCTGTAGGCTTGAGATACAGGATCCCACCCAGGTACTTAACTCAATTAACGGTCCTGGCAATATCTTTGATTTAACCCCCTAATGAGAAAGAACTTAGCCCTCCTTTGGCAATTTTTCATGGCATATTAATAGCCCAACCCAAAAGAAAATCCAAATATCAAAGTTCATATTTGACACCCTGCTGTGGGATTGAGGTGCAGAATCCGACCCAGGCTCTAAAGTCAATGAAAGACCCGGGCAATACATTTGACTTAAATCCCTAGTGAGGAAGAGCTTTGCCGTCCTTTGGCAATTTTCCATGGCATATTAATAGCTCCACCCAAAAGAAAATGCAAATATCAAAGTTGATATTTGACACCCTGCTGTGGGCTTGAGTTGCAGAATCCCACCCAGGCACTTAACTCTGTTAAAGGTCCGGGCAATATCTTTGATTTAACCCCCTAGTGAGAAAGAACTGTGCCCTCCTTTGGAAATTGTTCATGGCATATTAATACCCCAACCCAAAAGAAAATCCAAATATCTTGTTGATATTTGACACCCTGCTGTGGGGTTGAGGTTCAGAATCCTACCCAGGCACTTAAGTCAATGAAAGACCCGGGCAATACATTTGACTTAAATCCCAAGTGAGAAAGAACTTTGCCGTCCTTTGGCAATTGTTCATGGCATATTAATAGCTCCACCCAAAAGAAAATGCAAATATCAAAGTTGATATTTGACACCCTGCTGTAGGCTTGAGGTGCATAATCCCACCCAGGCACTTAACTCAGTTAACGGTCCTGGCAATATCTTTGATTTAACCCCCTAATGAGAAAGAACTTAGCCCTCCTTTGGCAATTTTTCATGGCATATTAATAGCACAACCCAAAAGAAAATCCAAATATCAAAGTTCACATTTGACACGCTGCTGTGGGCTTGAGGTGCAGAATCCTACCCAGGCACTTAAGTCAGTGAAAGACCCGGGCGATACATTTGACTTAAATCCCAAGTGAGAAAGAACTTTGCCGTCCTTTGGCAATTTTCCATGGCATATTAATAGCTCCACCCAAAATAAAATGCAAATATCAAAGTTGATATTTGACACCCTGCTGTGGGCTTGATGTGCAGAATCCCACCCAGGCACTTAACTCAGTTAACGGGCCTGGCAATATCCTTGAGATAAAACCCAAGTTAGAAAGAATTTTGCCGTCCTTTGGCAATTTTTTATGGGATATTTATAGCCCCCCCAAATCCAAATATCAAAGTTGATATTTGACACCCTGCTGTGGACTTGTCAGTTAAAGACCCGGGCAATGCTTTTGACTTAAATCCCAAGTGAGAAAGAAGTTTGCCGTCCTTTGGAAATTGTTCATGGGATATTTATAGACCCCTCCCCCCAAAAAAAATCAAAATATCAAAGTTGATATTTGACACCCTGCTGTGGGCTTGAGGTGCAGAATCCCACACAGGCACTTAAGTCAATGAAAGACCCGGGCAATACCTTTGCTTAAATCTCAAGTGAGAAAGAACTTTGCCGATCTTTGGGAAATTTTAATGGGATATTAATATCCCTCCGAAAAAAAATCCAAAGTTGATATTTGACACCCTGCTTAGAGCTTGAGGTGCAGAATGACACCCATGCATTTAACTCAGTTAACGGTGCTGGAAATATCCTGGAGATAAAACCTAAGTGAGAAAGAATTTTGTCGTCCTTTTGCAATTTTTCATTGGATATTTATTGGTTCTCCTCAAATCCTGCTGTGGGCTTGAGGTGCAGAATCCAATCCAGGCACTTAAGTCAGTTAAAGACCCGGGCAATGCCTTTACCTTAAATCCCAATTGAGAAAGAACTTTGCTGTCCTTTGGCAATTTGTCATGTGATATTTATAGACCCCTCCCCCCAAAAAAAATATAAATATCAAAGTTGATATTTGACACCCTGCCGTGGGCTTGAGGTGCAGAATCCAACCCAGGCACTTAACTCAATTAACGGTCCTGGCAATATCATTGAGATAAACCCAAAATGAGAAAGAATTTGGCTGTCCTTTCTCAATTTCTCATGGGATATTTGTAGCCCCCTCCACAAATGCAAATATCTGGGTTGATATTTGACACCCTGCTGTGGGCTTGAGGTGCAGAATCCCACCCAGGCACTTAACTTTGTTAAAGGTCCTGGCAATATCCTTTGCATTAACCCCAAGTCAGAGAGAACTTTGCCGTCCTTAGGAAATTTGTCATCGGATATGCATAGCCCCCCCAAAAACAATCCAAATATCAAAGTTGATATTTGACACCCTGCTGTGGGCTTGAGGTGCAGAATCCCACACACTCACTTAAGTCAATGAATAACCCGTGCAATACCTTGGCTTAAATCGCAAGTGAGAAAGAACTTTGCCGATCTTTGGGAAATTTTCATGGGATATTAATATCCCTCCGAAAAAAAATCCAAAGTTGATATTTGACACCCTGCTTAGAGCTTGAGGTGCAGAATGACACCCATGCACTTAACTCAGTTAACGGTCCTGGAAATATCCTGGAGATAAAACCTAAGTGAGAAAGAATTTTGCCGTCCTTTGGCAATTTTTCATTGGATATTTATTGGTTCTCCTCAAATCCTGCTGTGGGCTTGAGGTGCAGAATCCAATCCAGGCACTTAAGACAGTTAAAGACCCGGGCAATGCCTTTGACTTAAATCCCAAGTGAGAAAGAACTTTGCTGTCCTTTGGCAATTTTTCATGTGATATTTATAGACCCCTCCCCCCAAAAAAAATATAAATATCAAAGTTGATATTTGACACCCTGCCGTGGGCTTGAGGTGCAGAATCCAACCCAGGCACTTAACTCAATTAACGGTCCTGGCAATATCATTGAGATAAACCCAAAGTGAGAAAGAATTTGGCTATCCTTTCTCAATTTCTCATGGGATATTTGTAGCCCCCTCCACAAATGCAAATATCTGGGTTGATATTTGACACCCTGCTGTGGGCTTGAGGTGCAGAATCCCACCCAGGCACTTAACTTTGTTAAAGGTCCTGGCAATATCCTTTGCATTAACCCCAAGTGAGAAAGAACTTTGCCGTCCTTAGGCAATTTGTCATCGGATATGTATAGCCCCCCCAAAAACAATCCAAATATCAAAGTTGATATTTGACACCCTGCTGTGGGCTTGAGGTGCAGAATCCCACACAGGCACTTATGCCAATGAATGACCAGGGCAATACCTTGGCTTAAATCTCAAGTGAGAAAGAACTTTGCCGATCTTTGGGAAATTTTCATGGGATATTAATATCCCTCCGAAAAAAAATGCAATGTTGATATTTGACACCCTGCTTAGAGCTTGAGGTGTAGAATGACACCCATGCACTTAACTCAGTTAACGGTCCTGGAAATATCCTGGAGATAAAACCTAAGTGAGAAAGAACTTTGCCGTCCTTACGCAATTTGTCATCGGATATGTATAGCCCCCCCTAAAAACCAATCCAAATATCAAAGTTGATATGTGACACCCTGCTGTGGGCTTGAGGTGCAGAATCCCATCCAGGCACTTAAGTCAGGTAAAGACCCGGGCAATACCTTTAATTTAAATTCCAAGTAAGAAAGACCTTTGTCGTGCTTTCGCAATTTTTCATGGGATATTTATAGACCCCTCCCCCCAAAAACATCAAAATATCAAAGTTGATATTTGGCACCCTGCTGTGGGCTTGAGGTGCAAAATCCCACCCAAGCACTCAAGTGAGTTAAAGGCCCGGGAAATACCTTTGACTTAAACCGCAAGTGAGAAAGAACTTTCCCGTCCTTTTGCAATTTTTCATGGGTTATTGGTTCCCCCCAAATTCAAATATCAATGTTGATATTTGACACCCTGCTGTGAGCTTGAGGTGCAGAATCCCACTCAAACACTTAAGTCAGCTAAAACGCGGGCAATGCCTTTGACTTAAATCCCATGTGAGAAAGAACTTTGCAGTCCTTTGGCAATTTGTCATGGGATATTAATAGACCCCCCCCCCCAAAAAGTCAAAATATCAAAGTTGATATTTGACACCCTGCTGTGGGATTGAGGTGCAGAATCCCACCTAGGTACTTAACTCAGTTATAGGTCGGGGTAAATATCTTTGATTTAAACCCCATTTGACAACCTGATGTGGGCTTGAGGAGCGGAATATCATCCAGGCACTTAAGTCATTTAACGATCCTGGCAATATCTTTGAGATAAAACCCAATTGAGAAAGAATTTTGCCGTATTTTGGCAATTTTTTATAGGATATTTATAGGCCCCCCAAAAAAAATCAAAATATCAACGTTGATATTTGATACTCTGCTGTGGGCTTGAGGTGCAGAATATGTCCCAGGCACTTAAGGCAGTTAAAGACCAGGGCAATGCCTTTGACTTAAATCCCAAGTGATAAAAGAATTTTGCCGTCTTTTGGTAATTTTTCATGGCAAATTAATAGCTCCACCCAAAGGAAAATCCAAATATCATAGTTGATATTTGACACCCTGCTGTGGGCTTGAGGTGCAGAATCCCATCCAGGCACTTAAGTCATTTTACGCTCCTGGCAAAATCCTTGTGGTAAAACCCAATTGAGAAAGAATTTTCCCGTCTTTTGGCAATTTTTCATGGGATATTCATAGCCACCCAATGTGTAAAATCCCATCCAGGCGCTTAAGTGAGTTAAAGGCCCGGGAAATACCTTTAACTTAAACCACAAGTGAGGAAGAACTTTCCCGTTCTTTTGCAATTTTTCATGGGATATTTATTGGTTCCCCCCAAATTAAAATATCAATGTTGATATTTGACACCCTGCTGTGAGCTTGAGGTGTAGAATCCCACCCAAGCACTTAAGCCAGTTAAAATGCGGGCAATGCCTTTGACTTAAATCCCATGTGAGAAAGAACTTTGCAGTCCTTTGGCAATTTGTCATGGGATATTTATAGACCCCTCCCCCAAAAAAGTCAAAATATCAAAGTTGATATTTGATACCCTGCTGTGGGCTTGAGATGCAGAATCTGTCCCAGGCACTTAAGCCAGTTAAAGACCAGGGCAATGCCTTTGACTTAAATCCAAAGTGATAAAAGAACTTTGCCGTCCTCTGGCAATTTTTCATGGGATATTTATAGCCCCCTCTCCCTGAAAAAATCCAAATATCTGCTGTGGGCTTGAGATGTAGAATCACACCCAGGCACTTAACTCAGTTTAAGAATCGGGCAATACCTTTGACTTAATTGCCAAGTGAGAAAAGAACTGTGCCGTCCTTTGGCAATTTTTCATGGCATATTGATAATAACCCCACTAGAAAATCGATATTTGACATCCTGCTGTAGGCTTGAGGTGCAGAATCCTACCCAGGCACTTAACTCAGTTAACGGTCCTGGCAATATCCTTGAGATAAAACCCAATTGAGAAAGAATTTTGCAATCTTTTGGTAATTT
Source organism: Gigantidas platifrons (assembly GCA_002080005.1). NCBI lineage: Eukaryota > Metazoa > Mollusca > Bivalvia > Mytilida > Modiolidae > Gigantidas > Gigantidas platifrons. Next base: position 91,569 of record MJUT01000724.1, read on the forward strand.
TTCATGGCAAATTAATAGCTCCACCCAAAGGAAAATCCAAATATCAAAGTTGATATTGGACACCCTGCTGTGGGCTTGAGGTGCACGATCCCATCCAGGCACTTAAGTCATTTAACGCTCCTGGCAAAATTCTTGTGGTAAAACCAAATTGAGAAAGAATTTTCCCGTCTTTTGGCAATTTTTCATGGGATATTCATAGCCACCCAAAAAAATCCAAATATCAAGGTTGATATTTGACACCCTGCTGTGGGCTTGAGGTGTAAAATCCCATCCAGGCACTTAAGTGAGTTAAAGGCCCAAGCAATACCTTTGACATAAACTGCAAGTGATCAAGAACTTTGGCGTCTTTTGGCAATTTTTCATGGGATATTTATAGCCCCCTCTCCCGAAATTGTTTTTCAAATATCAAAGTTGATATTTGACACCCTGCTGTGGTCTTGAGTTGCAGAATCCCACCCAGGCACTTAAGTCAGTTAAAGCCCCGGACAATACCTTTGACTTATGCTAAAATTAAGAAAGAACTTTACCGTCCTTTGGCAATTTTTCACGGGTTATTTATTGTCCCCCACCAAAACAAATCCAAATATCAAAGTTGATATTTGACAACCTGCTGTGCGCTTGAGGTGCAGAATCCCATCCAGGCACTTAAGTGAGTTAAAGGCCCGGGCAATACCTTTGGCTTAAATTGCAAATGAGAAAGAAGTTTGCCCTCCTTTGGCAATTGTTCATGAAATATTAATAGCAACCATTCCCAAAATGCAAATATCTAGGTTGATATTTGACACCCTGCTGTGGGCTTGAGGTGCAGAATCCCGCCCAGGCACTAATGTCAGGTAAAGCCCCGGGCAATACCTTTGACTTAAGCCAAAATTGAGAAAGAAGTTTACCGTCCTTTGGCATTTTGTCATTTGATATTGATTGGTCCCCCCTAATTCAAATATCGAGGTTGATATTTGATACCCTCGTTTGGGCTTGTGGTGCAGAATCCCAGTCAGACACTTAACTCAGTTAAAGGTCCGGGAAATACCTTTGATTTAAACACCAAGTGAGAAAGAACTTTGCCGTTCTTTGGCAATTTTTCATGGTATATTTATAGCCCCCCTAAAAAAAATCCAAATATCAAAGTTGATATCTGACACCCTGCTGTGGGCTTGAGGTGCAAAATCACAACCAGGTACTTAAGTGGCTTAAAGGTGCGGGCAATATATTTGAATTAAACCCCAAGTGAGAAAGAACTTTTCCGTCCTTTGGCAATATTTCATGGGATATTTATAGCCCCCTCTCCCAAAAAAATCAAAATATCAAAGCTGATATTTGACACCCTGCTGTGGGCTTGAGGTGGAGAATCGCACACAGGCACTAAAGTCAGTTAAAGACCCGGGCAATACCTCTGAGTTAAATCCCAAGTAATAAAGAACTTTGTCGTCGTTTGGCAATATTTTATGGGATATTTATAGCCCCCTCTCCCAAAAAAAAATCCAAATATCAAAGTTGATATTTGACACCCTGCTGTGTGCTTGAGGTGCAGAATCCCACCCAGGCACTTGAGTCAATTAAAGACCCGGCAATACCACTGAGTTAAATCCGAAGTGAGAAAGAACTTTGCAGTACTTTGGCAAATTGTTATGGCAAATTTGTAGCCCCCCCCCAAAAAATAATCCAAATATCAAAGTTGATATTTGACACCCTGCTGTGCACTTGAAGTGCTGAATCCCACCCAGGCAATTCACTCAGTTAACGGTCCTGACAATATCTTTGAGACAAAGCCAAAATGAGAAAGAATGTTGCCGTCCTTTGGCAATTTTTCATGGGATATTCACAGCTCCCCCCAAAAAATCAAAATATCAAAGTTGATATTTGACACCCTGCTGTGGGCTTGATGTGCAACATCCCACCCAGGCACCTAAGTGAGATAAAGGCCCGGGCAATACCTTTGACATAAACCGCAAGTGAGAAAGAACTTTCCCGTCCTTTGGAATGCTGTGGGCTTGAGGTGCAGAATATGTCCCAGGCACTTAAGGCAGTTAAAGACCAGGGCAATGCCTTTGACTTAATTCCCAAGTGATAAAAGAACTTTGCCGTCCTTTGGCAATGTTTCATGGCATATTAATAATAGCCCCACCCAAAAGAAAATCGAAATATCAAAGTTGATATTTGACACCTGCTGTGGGCTTGAGGTGCAGAATCCAACCCAGGCACTTAACTCAGTTAACGGTCCTGGCAATATCCTGGAGATAAAACCCAATTGAGAAAGAGTTTTGCCGTCTTTTGGCAATTTTTCATGGCAAATTAATAGCTTCACCCAAAAGAAAATCCAACTATCAAAGGTGATATCTGACACCCTGTTGTGGGCTTGCGGTGCAGAATCCCATCCAGGCACTTAAGTCATTTAACGCTCCTGGCAAAATCCTTGAGGTAAAACCCAATTGAGAAAGAATTTTGCCGTCTTTTGGCAATTTTTCATGGGATATTCATAGCAACCCAAAAAAATCCAAATATCAAGGTTGATATTTGACACCCTGCTGTGGGCTTGAGGTGTAAAATCCCATCCAGGCGCTTAAGTGAGTTAAAGGCACGGGCAATACCTTTGACATAAACCGCAAGTGAGAAAGAACTTTCCCGTCCTTTGGCAATTTGTTATGGGATATTTATAGGCCCCCCGAAAAAAATCCAAATATCAACGTTGATATTTGATACCCTTCTGTGGGCTTGAGGTGGAGAATCTGTCCCAGGCATTTAAGACAGTTAAAGACCAGGGCAATGCCTTTGAATTAAATCCCAAGTGATAAAAGAACGTTGCCGTCCTCTGGCAATTTTTCATGGGATATTTATAGCCCCCTCTCCCTGAAAAAATCCAAATATCTGCTGTGGGCTTGAGGTGTAGAATCACACCCAGGCACTTAACTCAGTTTAAGAATCGGGCAATACCTTTGACTTAAATAAGAAAAGAACTTTGCCGTCCTTTGGCAATTTTTCATGGCATATTAATAATAGCCTCACCCAAAAGAAAATCGAAATATCAATGTTGGTATTTGACACCTGCTGTGGACTTGAGGTGCAGAATCCCATCCAGGCACTTAAGTCATTTAACGCTCCTGGCAAAATCCTTGTGGTAAAACCCAATTGAGAAAGAATTTTCCCGTCTTTTGGCAATTTTTCATGGCAAATTAATAGCTCCACCCAAAAGAAAATCAAAATATCAAACTTGATATTTGACACCCTGCGGTGGGCTTGCGGTGCAGAATCCCATCCCGAAACTTAAGTCATTTAACGATCCTGGCAAAATCCTTTAGGTAAAACCCAATTGAGAAAGAATTTTGCCGTCTTTTGGCAATTTTTCATGGGATATTCATAGCCACCCAAAAAAATCCAAATATCAAGGTTGATATTTGACACCCTGCTGTGGGCTTGAGGTGTAAAATCCCATCCAGGCACTTAAGTGAGTTAAAGGCCCGAGCAATACCTTTGACATATACTGCAAGTGATGAAGAACTTTGCCGTCTTTTGGCAATTTTTCATGTGATATTTATAGCCCCCTCTCCAAAAAAAAAATCCAAATATCAAAGTTGATATCTGACACCCTGCTGTGGGCTTGAGGTGCAAAATCCCTACCAGGCACTCAACTCAGTTAAAGGTTCGGACATTATCTTTGATTCAAACTCCAAGTGGGAAAGAACTTTGCCGTCCTTTCGCAATTTTTTATGCGATATTTATAGCCCCCTCTCCCCAAAAAATCCAAGCGTCGAAGTTGATATTTGACACCCTGCTGTGGCCTTGAGGT
>MJUT01000724.1:120049-132952 GCA_002080005.1 Gigantidas platifrons
ATCCTCTATATAATGTGGTGATAAAAGATATAAGTAAAGCTCAAACTCACTCAAAGATAATTCTTAATAATTTAATTTGATTTGACTATTTAAGTCTGATTGGCTAATCCGCCTGGAGAAAATTTTGGTTATACTCGATGACCTGTGTTAGCATTGTGACGACACCAACGTGTTCATCCACCAACGACAAATTCAAATAGTCACATAAAATAATCGTAATTAAAATCGAGGAATCATTAAATTGTGTTGTAAAAATTAAATTATAAGGAATATTTGAAATTGTTGAACAGGTTATACTTGTATAACCAGGCTATGCGAGTATAACCTGTTCAACAATTTCAAATATTCCTTAAATAATTAATTTGATTTGAATATTTCAATTTGATTAGCTAATCCGTCTGGAAAAAAAATTGGCTATACTCGATAACCTGGGTTGGTGTTGTAACGTCACCAACGTTTTCATCCGCCAACGACAAATTCAAAAAATCACATGAAATAGTCGTAATTAAAATCGAGGATATGTAGTTCTGTTAGAGGAAGCAATGAACCTTCTAAAACAATCAGAATTAAGAAAATTCATAGTCATTTAATAATATACAATTAAGGACTTTTGATGAGGTTAATACCACGATTTATCAACCTCAGGGATCTGATTATCAGCTCTCTGGGGTTGATAAATCGTGGTATTAACTGAAATCCAAAGTCATCAATTGTTTTATTATATTAGTAAATCCGAAGTTAGTGATATTTTGTCTTTTTTTCACTGTAATAGTCATCACAATTACTTTTTCTGTATCATGACCAACTCTACAAGTGATAAAAAAAAAACCTGAGGACTTTTATCTGAACTTGGTCCAATATCTCAGTTTTTGGTGGAGTCTGAGTTGCTTAATAATTTTAATTTTGTAGTAATATTTTAGTTTTTAGAATTTCATTAGTGTTTTTTTTTGTCATGTTGTCTTGCTACCTACGGCAGTACTCCGAGCGCAGCTGTTGACAACCCAACGTTTCCTTCCACTATAATATCCCCTCGATCTGCGGTATGATTCTTCATTTATACAATTATGCAAAAGAGAAAATTTAGAAATAATTTGAAATGAACTCTTCAATCCAATCAGAGAATACATTTTCGAAATAAGCAACCTTGACTTTCCCTGTTATTATTTTTGGGTACACGCTACAGTGTTCAAAAGTAATGTTAACCTCGCGTGCACTTTTGAGCGGTGATCACATTTTGAAATGGAGAGTGAAGTAGTCTTTTGTCCAATCAAGATCTAGGATACTTAGAGAGGACGTTAGTCCTCATTATTGTAGAACACCTCGGTAGACACCCCACGTAGACTACACACTGATGCTCAATTTCTCGCGTCGGTCTCGCGTCAATACTAACTGCGACAATTGGGGAACCATATAAACCGGATGTGTAAGCCAGCTTAAATCCGAAAGAATTTACTGTCATAAGAAAATAATAATAATAGCAAATTTGTTTTATTTAAAAACAAATATATTTTATTTTATTCAATAAATAAAAATAATACATCTATTTGGCAGCCAAAAAAAGGACCGTAAAGGGCTACGGTTCCGCAGCTACTCGAATCACTGCACAGTGCACTGTAACCAATTATTTTCTGATTTCGTAATATTTCCTACTTAAAAATCGAGGATGGTATTTGAAAATGCTTGTGTCAATATTTTTAATCGATAACATATGGATTAATTTGAAAGTAGTAATTCATGGACAAACATGGATGATGGTACCGGGATCGAAGCCAAGTGCCGTTTTGTCTCACAGGCGCTTGGGTACAAAACGTGATTCTCGGTATTTTTCGTTATTTGCTGCTTATTTTTTTAGTGATCCCTTTTGTGCCTCATATCTTACTACAATGCGCATGTCTATCCCATATTTACCAAGCTTTCATCAACTCTGATATTTCTCCTCATACTAAAAACAACAAAGCAAGGAACTCTCCGCCATTTTTTTCTGCATGTAGATATTCATAAAATTTCACCTACCTGGTTCATTGGGCAATGGCGCTCTAAAAACGTGCTTATCTGCTCAACATGCGTCTTCCGCGGTCCACTTACATATATTTGAGTGTGTCCATAACAGTCAATGTCCGTGAATAGTCCATTAATCACATTTAATCCAGCATTTTATGTAAAATTTGACCTTTTTCAAACCTCGTGGACGGAAGTTTGCCTGGGGAAGTCACTCCAATCCAGCGAAATTTCGATGCTCTTCGGGCTTTTTCCCCTGAAACCAATTCCGATAACTTCCGATAGTAAATCTTGGCGCAAAATTTGATTTAGCGGGAAAATATAAAAGTGAAGAATTTTTTTTTCAAGGACAATTATTGAAATAGTTGTGAAAATTATAAGGCAAATGGTCATAATTAACTCAGATTTGGCAGATCTGCATATAATTCCAAGCTAACTGTCCTTTCTGAGACAATATTTAGCCAAAGCCAAGGAAAACAACTTAAAATACCAGACATGCCATGATGGCCACTAATGCTATGGAAAAAGAAGAAATATGCAAAGAAAAAATAGTTTCTTGGTAAGTTTAAAAGAATTGTACATATCGCATGACACCGGAAGCTTGTGCACAAGTTTTGGAGGGATTTTTGGTGGTTAAATAAAAAAAATAGGGAAACAAGGGAGGAGGTGTAAAGATAGATATCTACTTCCAATATCAATTTTACAGCTGTGGCATTCTGCCATCTTAAAATTAAACCTGAAGGCTAAGGTGGGCATAGTTTACACGAAAAGATAAGGGGATGACCATTTGATTTTCAGGTGAGGGGGTCTTGGAAAATTTTTTCAATAAATTTCATGGTCCCGATTCCCTTTGGGAATAAATATTTTAATTCAAAAGTTGGAGTAAATAAATATTTCATTTCCTCTAATTTACTCAGGTCAAGACTGGAACCTACAACTGAAATGAAAATAGATAATTTGATTTGGCCAATGGCAAAAATAATTAATTCGACCCAAGAAGAACCGAAAATAAATATATCAAAGCAAAACGTCTTCCAAGCCCCACCCCCACCCCCTCCTTAAAAGCAAATGGTCGTCCCCTAATTTGATTATTACTAATTTTGAGTAAATAACATTTGGTCAGAGGTCAAAGGGGGGGCAGTGGGTTTTTCAAGTATTTCAAATTCAAGGACATACAATTTTCCCTAGAAAACTGCACTTTCATTCCCATGTTACATGTAAACATGTATTGTACAAATCCTGTCTCTGAAAGATTACCCCCCACACACACACACCATACATGTGATAGAGTTGCTATGCTAGATCTGGATTTGCAAATTTTTGACTGGAGATTTAGTCTCATAACTGGAGATTTTATATCGACGTACTTGATGCATGTTTTTATTGTTTATTGATGTTTTCATTTTGTTTGTTTCAGTATTGAACCAACTGCATCCCATTTCAATATGTATTGTTTACATTTCTGTCTTAAGTAGTGTTTCATATGATGAATGAAGGATAAAAACTTTGTTCATAATTTATTAATACTCATTCATAATCATAAGGTTATAACAAAGCAATGTAGCAAAATCAGCGTTCGCATCAACATATATGTAATTACTTGGATTGTCCCCCTTTGTTATTACAATGGTCATATTAGAAATCAGTTGACATCCGTGTTATTTTTAATCAAAACGAGGCCCAAACGATATTTATTTGTTAAGTATGAATTAATAAACACATACAGATTATTATTTTTAGATTATCATTTATTTGGAAATTAACAAGAAACATTTGATCATGAATTCAGCTTGTTAGCCTAATCGAACATCAATATGAAACAGTTGTTTTGATTGGTTAATTCAATTTAGAATTTGACAGGCTTTCTTTTACGGTCGCGTTCATTGTACTTAAGCCCGAAGATTTGGCAGTGAAAATAGGCTGGTCGATTGAAGATATTCAAGACTAAACCTCGCTGTGTGAAGACACAAGGTAAGAGAGAGTTTGAAACAATACGACTTTTTGCTGGGTGCTGCGTTGTTCCTCAGGCAACGACACATGACCCTCATGGGTTGGTGATTGTTTCAAGGTTAGTGACAACCTTTTGCTGGGTCCGGTGTTGAAACCAGTGGTTACAACTGACGACTCACATTTGGTTTGGGACTATTATTAATTCACACAGTTTTCATATTGGTTATGGTATAGGTCTGTCGTCTAAGGTTGTGACATAGTTTTCGTGTTGAGACAGGGTTCGAGACATAGGTCTGAAGTAGGTGTTGGTGACTGGTGACTAGTTAGATAGATGTCAGACAGGGTCTGAAACAAAGTAGCTGTTTATAGATATTCGTTGTTTATATTGGGGTCTGTGCAGTGTTAGTGTGTGTTCCATTAGGATAGTTATATATTAGTCTGTGTAGATAAGTGACTTAGAATATATCAATTGCAAGGAGCCATTGCACATATTTTTTCTGGTTGGCTTTACGTTAGATAGTCTGTGTAGATAGTGTTTTGTCATTTATTATTTGCAAAGAGCCATTGTACCTATTTTAGTTCGTTGGGTTATACATTGAAGATTTTCTTTTATATACAAGACTATTATCTGTCAGGTCCCCGGGAAACTGGTACGGACCCAGTGGGATCTGTTCAAAATTAGTTTTGTATCGTAAATTGAAATGGCCATGTCAAGAGAGGATATAAGTCTTTTGCATGACCATGATGAAAGCTTGACCGAAGAGCAGCTTCGGCGGGAGATAGAGCATTTAAATGCAGAGTTAGGGAAATTTAAGGTCCGCGAATATAGGAGAAGCATATCCCAGTTCCCATGCCCGTGCATCAAGAAACACGGAGGTCAACTGACTCTGGAATAAGTTCAGGTAGAAGGACTGTACAATCAAATGCCCCTATTCTCGAGACAAGAAGGCATAAGACACATACGAGGTTTGATACCTCCACTCCTTATTTAAGGGAAAGACAAACCACAAGTGAACTTGGTTCGGATGTCTACCAAACACATATACAAACTTCGCCAAGTGACAAGTTTGTTACAACTACCCGACCAAGTTACAAGCCATTAGCTGATACTAGTACTTCCTCTAAAGTAACAAGTACAATAGAAAGGAGACACGAACAGGTTGAAAGTGTGAAAACTAAAAATATAGTCAAGCCGGCAACCTATGACTGTAAGGGCCCCTGGCTTGACTACAAGTCTGACAAGGAAAAAGCCTTGTTCCTGGCTGTGTACCTTAGAGGTCAGAGGTGTGATAGGGAACCTTCCCTTGGAATCACGCCAAGATTTTAAAGACCTGGTGAAGTCTTTAGAGGAGCGGTTTTCGCCCTCGAACCAGACTGAGTTGTATAGAACTCAGCAAAGAAAAAGAAGGCGAAGAGCTGTTGAGACACTGCCTACCCAACCGCTCCAAACGATGTGCGAGAAACCTTACCCAAGGAGCAGTTTATAGACTCATTGATTGATGGACACATGCGGCTGAGGATAAAACAGGCAAGACCCATCCATCTCACATACACACACACAACCACACTGCCCCCCTTTTGACCTCTGACCAAATGTTATTTTCTCAAAATCTCAAGATCTGCCAAATCTGAGTTAATTATGACCATTTGCCTTATAATTTTCACAACTATTTCAATAATTGTCCTTGAAATTTTTTTTTTCGCTTTTATATTTTCCCGCTAAATCGAATTTTGCGCCAAGTCAGATAAGTAAAAGATAAATATAGAATGTAGAAAGGGCTTTCTAACGACAGAATAAGTCGGTCTATGTTACATGTAAATCAATTTATCATATACAAACAATACATGAACAAAATGCTTATATTTAAGAAAATAATGTCGGATACATGACGGGTCATATATGAATATATGGAACTGCATATTTCTTTTTCCATTTTGTAAATATTTCTGGCTTTTGAAAGTAACTTGTTTGTTAATTTTAATTATTCCTTGTTTATTCAGTGTTAAGATTCTACATTATACTAAGAATGGATAATGATACAAAGCCCAATGTGTTTTTCTTTCAGAACATTTGTTCCCGGAAATGCAAGAGCTATTTTATGTTGACTCAAAGGACAACGTAGCTACAATGATGTTCCAGAGACTTTGGGCGATCATACCACCAACTAATGGGTGGAGTTCGGATGAAGGATGCTATATTGTTACAGACAAGGAGGATATCACAGGTGGTACGTATTATTAAGGTCATAACCATTTTAAGTTAATTTGTTACTATGATATCATTGCAGGGCTTTAATCTCTGGCGGGGCGTCGTAGCCGTGATCGTATGTAGTTGGATTTACAACTATCTGTGCAATCAGTTCGAATCCCTCTCAGGTGAGGTATACTCGATACAATATTATCTTATAAAGTTTGTCAGTGACTTGCGGCATATCGGTGGTTTTCGCCGGGTACTCTGGTTTCCTCCTCCAATAAAACTGACCGTCACGATATAAGTGAAATATCGTTGACAGTGACGTTGAGCACCAGAACCCAACCAAATGAAACCATTAATCGCGTCAAACTATTGCTGAATATGAGATACCATAAGTTGTTTCTACGAGTAATGAGCATGCTTTCCTCTTTTAAAATCGAGTATCCCTGCTTCCGCCAGTGGTTTGGACATTAAGACTTCATGATGTGTTGCATTAATGGGCACTCTTTCTGAACACTGTGTGTCGGTCCCGATGTTGTGGTAGCTCCTGTTGTACGCGTCTTTAGTTTTGCTGTGTGTGCTGTTAGCTCATTTGTATCATGATCGTTCCTTTACTTGGAAATATCTTCTAGCTTATGTACTCTGCATCTAAGGTGTCATCTATTCCTTATATTTAATAATAACATTACAATATTTAGCAACTCTATATATTATCAGTAATATATCTATCTAAATAGCACAGTGTGTATCACTGTCATTTCAGATTGGCGTCCAATGACCGGAGTTTGTGATTGGTCACATTGGTCACCTGTTATAGCTCCAAATATTACATCCGGGCCATCGTTTCTTTGCACGTCACTGTCACACTTAATGGATAATGGATACAGGGTTGTATGTGGCATACAAGTAGAGAACTGGACAAAATATCCCTTTAGTAATCCGATGACCACACTTCAATGGGGTTATTTGTCATTTCCTGGAACAACAGTTCAACCTGCTACTCGGGAAGCTATGGTATGATGTCCATGTAGTATATTCCGTTTTATGTTTAGATGTCGTCTTATCGATCTCTAAGATACAATAAGTAAATTTTGATGATACCAAAGGGATGGTTTATGTGGTTTTAACGCCAGTTTCAACAGTATGTCAGTTATGTCGTGGCAGTCAGTTATATTGATGGAGCAAACTCTAGTGGTTATAGCCACTGATTGCACATGTAGTTGTAAATCCAACTACCATGCGATCATGACAACGACGCTCCTTGATACCAAAGGGCTAACCAGACGATATAATAGCAGGACAAACAAAGAATACAATGACCAAAAGAAACAAGACAAAACGACCAACAACGGTCGACAAATACTACACAGTAAACAGGAATCCCACTAATAACCAGTAATGAACACTGTTGGTGTCTGCATTATAACAGAGCAACATGTAGACGTGGACTTTGGTTTGCTAGATTACTACAACAATAGTCTGCATGTAAACATGCTACCTCATGCCGACACATAATCCTCATTACGAGCCAACCATTTGCTGGTCTTTCTCCGTAGACCTGTGTTGGTAACCGAGCAGCAGCACGACTAATTGAATGGCTTCGGCATCGCGCGACTGGCGATCGAAACCACCGAAAAATTTAGAATTAATAATAGGAATTTTTGGTAAATTAAATGTATGTGGTCACATTGTGGGTCTGCCTTAGTTCATTACTAAATAGTACATTAGCCTTATTTGTAGTCAGCTCTATGTACTGTATAATTTAAGGATGCATTCTCGAGACCTGAACTAAATTTATCATTATACATATGCATTTGTGAAATGATAATCTTAGCTCGTGTATTCATGTATGAAAACATGTAAATATAGAACAATATTTGAACGAAGTTAACCACTCTGAAACATGTTTTTCCGGTTACGGAGGTTGTATATTGATAAAGGTCGGTCACCTTGACTGATTGAGCGCTCTGCATTGACTTCCCAAATAGTGATTCAATTTATAATTTAAAGGGATGTTTCTTGAATTATTGGCTTTATTACATTTATAGTTTTATACAGTACATGTATTATAAGACCATATAATTAATTTTGTGTGATTAATCATCATCATGCATAGCAGGTTTTCATATTGAATGGTATCTGATCTATGTTTAGCAGTGGGTGAAATCCCGACTAAATTTATAAATTTACCAGCCAATCGTTTTTACACCCGGTGCAATGACGTCACACAAACAACTGCAGCAGAATGCAAATATGAATTTGTACACACTGAATTAGTACAAGTGTTCTATGATATTAATGGATCAACTCGTGTGATTTTTAATTTGAAAAAAAACAACAAACAATCCTTAAAAATCGTTTCATGTACACAAACAAATTTGGTATGTTAAGTGTAATAAAACAATTACAGCACTTCATTTTGTGCAATATAATGTACTATGGAGCACTGAAAAGCAATATTGACTATTCATGACAAAATGGGTTTTTAAATTATACTTCATCTCTTACATGTTCTATGTTTCTATAGAGATACACGAATGAGTTAATATAATGATACAACAAAATATAACCAGGTTTGAACAATACGGAGTACTTTTGCCATTGCCGCTCGAATTCCCAGTCCACGACTGAAACTTATTTTCACCGTTTGAATGACTGAATCTGGCAAACCCCCACAATGAAGTGTTATTTGTTCCTTTAAGTGCAAGCAATTAAAAAAGAACTTGCTATATTTTGCAAGTTGCCCATAAATGCGGCTACACAGCATCCGGAACTTCTGGTACAGCGTTACGGCTGATTAATGGATATGGCAGACGATTAGTGGTTATGTGGTCTGCTCCTTTTAATTTTGATTTCTATTCGAATTATATGGCGTTTGGTTTAGCAAACAAGGGATGCAAAATGCACGACAACAAATGGTTTCAAACGATGTATTATAATAAAAACGTAGGTTCGTCGAGGATGAATTAAAAAAAAATGGAGTGCAGGAACACGTGTGAAGAGATAGTTGTGGAAGATGATATTTTCAAAATGTCGGGAACAATGGGGATCAGTCATAACCCGGAAATATATTAAAATAACAGTTAAACCAAAACATTGGGAGAATTTAGCACCCAAATTAAAAGCAACCAATTGATTTCAAATACTTTTATATGATTGAATATTGTTTTTCTTCACTCCCATTTGCATTGAAGGGGGTTCATGTTTTATTAATTCTATTTATATCTATTTACATTTTTTGAATTCAATATCGGATGATGTTTGTGTCATTTACTTGTAACACGAGTTTCACTAGTGGTAGAAGAATTGCCGAGCTCTCAGTTCTTGCTCCACTAGTGACATCCGGAGTACCTGTGTCCACCCCGAGTCTCAGTTCTTGCTCCACTAGTGACACCCGGAGTACCTGTGTCCACACCGAGTCTCAGTTCCTGCTCCACTAGTGACATCCGGAGTACCTGTGTCCACACCGAGTCTCAGTTATTGCTCCACTAGTGACACCCGGAGTACATGTGTCCACCCCGAGTGAGGTTCGTGGTGCTCAATCTGTAGCCTTCTGTGTAGTGTTTTGTAGCTCACTGTTTATCCTTTTGTCCTTTTGACTATTGTGTTTGTCTGTTCTTCTTAGATTTACGGTGGCTTTTGATCACCCCTTTGATATTTTAATACTTTTCTGTATTGTGGAAAAGTATAATAGTGCTTAAATGTACACATATTATCTTAGATTTCATTTCTAGACCTCCTTGATATTCGGCTCCTTATTTGTATGAGCTGGATATTTACACGTTAGTGTATTGTTTAAGGAACACATTGAAAATAAAAATACATTAGTTGTTCTACAATATACGACATGAAACATTAAATATGAAATATATTTTGTTTATTTTTATGGTGTTTAACGCCACTTTCAACGATATTGCAGTTATATCATTGCGGTCAATTTTATTGACGGAGGAGCCGGAGAAAACCACCAACCTGCCGCAAGTCACTGACACACTTTATCACATAATGTTGTACGCCTCGCCCTCATCGAGATTCGAACTCAAAACATCAATGGTGATAGGCACTACTATACGATCACGGCCACGACGGAAATGACACAAGGAGATCTGAAATATTCAATTATCAGTAACTGCTAAGCTTTTTCTATGAATTATAATTGATTCACAATGACACGCCTTAAATTGTGCTATGCATTTTTATCTTAATTTCAATTTCGTGTCGAAAAACAGCTGGCTTACTTGCGTACATGTGCGAAAGAAATCTAATTTGAGTCGTCGGTGTATAATAAGTTGATCAGCTTGGCTAAAAATCAGCAACCAGCTTGTGCGAAAGAAATATAATTTAAGTCGTCGGAGTATAATAAGTTGATCAGTTTAGCTAAAAATCAGCAACGTACATGTGCGAAAGAAATCGAATTTGAGTCGTCGGCGTATAATAAGTAGATCAGTTCAGCTAAAATCAGCAATATTTATACCCTACGTTACGATGTGTAAAATACAGCAGGTAATATATTCTTTTGACAAGTTCGTATGTCACAACTCATTGTCTCCTAACTAGCACATTCATTTCTTAATTTCCTATCCGATTTTCTTAATAATTTTGTGATAGCTTCGTATTAGCAAAGCTTTGATCAAGTTCGAAAGCGAATGTATTTTTATAAAGTATTTTTTTGTGGTCAAACTTGATATTTTAAAGTTAAATAAAGATTAGAGAAAACCGAAGGAGCGATCAAGAATTGACAATCCTGAGAAACTGACAACATTGGGATACACAAGACGAAGACAAACAAAGCAAAAAAAATAAATAAACGCAACACAATATGTGTTGAACATCACTAAGCAATCAAACACAAATAACGTATGCAAAGGAGGTAAAGACGAACCCAACAGTGTTTGCATGCAGAAATAAGGATTTTGAATATTCGATCATGTCACATACTGTTCATAAAACTTTCTAGTACGCGTTCCGTTTTCACATTCCAAACTCGTCCAATTGTTTGCTGTATTTATGGGGTGTGACGTTCTGATTGGATGGTTTTCGCTCTATTTATGGGGTGTAACGTTCTGATTGGATGGCTTGCTGTATTTATGGGGTGTAACGTTCTGATTGGATGGCTTGCTGTATTTATGGGGTGTGACGTTCTGATTGGATGGTTTTCGAGTAGGAGTACACAACTCGTGCTCGAAATATTTATGACCATGTGATTGAGTTTCTAGAGAATTAATTTCATATTACTATTTCTTAAATGAGTGTGGTAGTTTCTTTCTACACACACAAAAACCAACTTCGATTTTTCAAAAGATATCAAATAAACTTGAGATCAATAGTATGGAATATATAAACGTTAGAGAATACCAAAGGGGCAATAAAAAATGCACAATTCAGAGAAACTGGCAACATAGGGAACACAACACAATATGTGTTGGACACCACTATGGATATAACCGACTTATATTAATGTGGTCGATATCTGTTCACAAAACGGTAGTGGTAATCAGGCCTATGTTTTTGTTATTGTTGGGTTGGTATTTCAAAACCACTATTTGTGCAAACAAATTCAGAATCAATCAGATTTTGCAACAAGAACGCATAAATATAAAAATGAAATAGATATGTATATAGATGCACTTAATAATTATAATTATGGTGATTATGTTCATCGCAGCTATACCATTGAGCTTGACATAAAGGATAACGCAGATGCAGCAATGTATGCTTTAAACCTTGAAATACGCCTAGAACTTAAGAGCGAGGACCAGTTAAGAAAGAACCGGTGGGACAAATGAGATCATTGCGATTGTCCCATTGTGAACTTTCCATTTACATGTAGCAACATTCCAGCAGCACTTTCTTATGGAGTCTATATCTCTCAGTTTATACGATATTCCTGTCCGTATGGTTCTTATCTTAATTTCTTTGATAAAAGGTTGTTGTTAATAAAGAAGCTACTGAACTAAGGGTTCCTAGTGGTTAAGTTAAAGGGTTCACTTCGAAAGATTTACAGTCGCCACCATGACTTGGTTGACTTTACGGAATATTGTTGCAATTAGGGATAACGATAAGGTTAAGGTATGATAAGGTATGATTGATAGGATTGTACACTAGATAATTCATTTGCATTTTTCACTTTTGTTACTCAAACACTTTGATCTTGTTATTTGTTCGTATTCGTGTCCGTGGTGATTTGAGTAACATGTTATATTTATGACTGATGTATGAATGAACATTTTCCGATATTCTATATATATTGTATGTATTTATAGTTATCATTGTATTTATGGGAATGCTAGGTTCTAGTTCGTCCTCATTGTTTTCCCCGTCGTCAGTTCCCAGACGTTCCCAACCTTATTTCGCCCGTTCCATGTCTTGTCCCCTTTTCTTACCATGCTTGCACTTTTACATAAGGAAAATTTATTGTCGCTTTTGAACCCTAACTATTTTAAACCAGAGCGTTACCAGCGCAATCTATCAAAACCGCAACCAGGTTTCTACTATCATATAGTACCTGTACGCATCCCTATATATTTATAATATTTACCTGACCTGACCTATTGACTTGACCCATATATTTTACTACGTCCGTAGAATTTTACTATAATGTTTGCACCCACCCGTTATTGTATTTTTTTAGGGGGGGGGTCCCGTCATTTATTTAGCGCTTTGGTAGGGATTTTACTATTGTTATATATAATAAATTATTATATTTATTAAATATGTTATTGAAAGGAAAACAATCTTACTCATTATTTATTATATTGGTC
>MJUT01000724.1:151721-162150 GCA_002080005.1 Gigantidas platifrons
CTATTTATTAGTGAAACGGTCATAACTCTTAAGAGTGCATTTACGTCTACGTTTCCGACTTACGACCTTTAATGAAACGGTCACCAGTTCTTTAAAAAAAAACAAAAAAAAACAAAACAAAAATTTAAATCTCAAAACATGTACCTGTTTGTGTAATATTTACACACTTCTGACGTTCGTTTGGCACTTCTTATCCATACTTACCCAAAGTTACAAAAATAAAAAGCCGACTCCATATGATTTTCTCTCGATTTTCATCAGTTAATAAATTATTTATTTTCTCCCAACAATCTAAATAACTAATGGTCGAAAAATAAAATAATTTAAGAAGTTGGGAAATCGACAAAAATGGAAAAATTAGAGAAATTATGGGGGAAATAAATATCATCAGCAATGTTACATATCTGGCATGCATCTGGGATATGTACAATGAAAAAAAACCACAGGATTTAAACAGACATCCTGTTCTTTGTATTTGATCTCGATCTACTTTGATTATTTATTAGGTTTAAATAAAATACCTTGTCTTTTGTACAAAAAACCATATGTTTTAACAAATGTGATCAGATTCCTGGTACAAGCAACGGAAAACTATTTACGTTTTCGACGCTAACAGGCGCAAAATTCACAAAAGTCTTGAAAACGCATTTGACGTCGAAATTGTTGAAGTGGACAATCCATTCAGACTTGGCATTTTATCATGTTCGTGTTTGTTTTAATTTTAATATACCCATGATTGGTATCAATGGTAGCCTTTGAATAGAACTAACTGCTTGGCACATACAAATTTCGATGATTTATTTGTGTGCGGCGTTATAAATCGTTAAAATTCCAAGCGACGTTGTTTTTTTAGTAAAATTAAGAAGTGGACATTCATTCAGACTGCGTATTTCGGTCAATATTTCTTTATCTTTCAAAAGTCATCTTCAAAATTTCTTGTATTATTTCTTACAATATAGATCTGCATAACAGTGAACAAATATTTACTCAACTTCACCTAAATCTATCGGGAAAAGCCTTTAAAGTTGGTGATCAGCATTTTAGTTCAGTATCTGACACATTGAATGGACTTAAATACATGCGGATAAAAACAAAAAACCTCAACAGAAAACGGCCATCGAGACATTACGTTGGAAGAATTTTGACGTTTACTTTCTTAGCAGATTTGGTGCGATTTCCGTGCATGCGTTTTCGTGAAATGCCCGAAAATCTTATCAATTTGTAACAGAAATGTTACATCTGACAGGACGCTTTTAATACGGAAGGGGGATTCCGTGGTGGGATACGACAGAATAAATATCAATATATTTCATAAATATTGTCGGAAAATTATTTCTCATATCCTACAGTTTATTATGATATAAAGATTATGTAGATATGGCATCATAAAAACTAATAACAACCACATTAAATCAGAAACTAAGGTTATTTAAACGGCGTCGCAGTAACGTGCGCTCAGTCACTATGTAATGGAAAAAAACCACAGGATTTAAACAGACATCCTGTTCTTTGTATTTGATCTCGATCTACTTTGATTATTTATTAGGTTTAAATAAAATGCCTTGTCTTTTGTACAAAAAACATTAAATTGCTTTGAAAAATATTGTGATTTATGGAAACTTACAGTGAATACTAGTAAGACTAAAGTTGTCATTTTTAGTAAGTAGAAAGTCAGGCAAAATCAAAACTTTAAGATTAAAGGACAAAATATCGAAATTATAGATTCATACTGCTATCTTGGTATGCTTTTCAATTATAATGGTAATTTTTGTACAGCACGCAAGAAAATAACAGAACAAGCTCATAAAGCCTTATTTGCAGTTTACAGAAAAATTAGAAATATAAGTATACCTGTAGACATTCAGTTGAAACTGTTTGATTCTTTGGTTAGTCCAATTTTATTGTACGCTTCTGAAGTATGGGGTTTTGAGAATAAGGAATCAATTGAAAAGGTACATTTACAATTTTGTAAGAACATTCTTAAAGTACGGAGTACTACACCTAACTATATGGTATACGGAGAGCTAGGTAGATACCCTATGGAGGTAATGGTTAAGCGCAAGATAGTATTATTTTGGAACAACCTTTTATGTGAAAGTAATAAATTGTCCTCTATATTGTATAAATTGATGTTTAAATTACACGATCAAAATCCGTCGCATTTTAAATGGATTTCTTATGTTAAATCAATTTTCGATGATACTGGCTTGAGTTTTATATGGAATAATCAAATACACATGGAAAGAAATGTTTTGAAAAACTTGATATCTTCTAAGTTGAACGATCAATTTATACAAAAATGGTTTTCGCAGATGAACAATTCTTCCCGGGGTTTATTTTATTCAGAATATAAAAAAGGATTTGGTCTAGAAAAATATTTAGTGAAACTGAATTCATATGATAGGGCGATGATAGCTAAATTCAGATGTTCCAATATCAAATTTCCCATTGAAACAGAAAGATGGAACGGGGTGTCTAAACATGAAAGAATTTGTAATCTCTGCGGAAACGGAATTGGAGATGAATTCCATTATTTATTCATCTGTGAAAAACAGGAAATTAAAACCATTAGGGAAAAGTTCATTCCTCAATATTACACGAATTATCCAACTAAACTGAAACTTTCACGAATGCTAATGTTTTGTCATGTAGAACTGTACAGGAATCTGGCATCTTTTCTTAAAATTATGGTGCGTTTTTTATAGACAGTCCGATTTCTCTCTTGTATGTTATTTATTTACTATTTTGTGTTATTGTATTGCATATATGATATGTCTATTTGTATTTATATAGAATGTGAATTTGTTATGTCCTCTTGTACACCTGTGTGTCTGAGTTTGCATAAATACAATTTTGTCTTGTCTTGTCTTGTCTTGTATGAACAATTGTTTATATACACGACTATATGATTTAAAAGAAATATATTACTTGGTTCTATTTTAAGCTTGTCTTATTATTTGTTATGTTAATTTGTCAAGTACGCACATGTGTTTACCAAGAAGCTAATTGTATTGATTGGTAGATTAGTACAAATTGTAATTGAATTCAAAGCTATTGTCAATTAAATTACGGGATAGATATTCGTGAGTCAGATCTCTGGTCGGATCACAGCAAACATTATACAATTTGTCTTTATATTTCTCGGCTCAGCATGGATGCCAGACGACTCGGCCCGCGGACAACTTGGACCGAGACATGTCGGCCCGTAAGCGAGGACTAGTTGGCACTAAGCTCAAGCCAGCGAACAATTTCTAGCGAACAATAAGCTAGCGAGCAATAAGGCGATATGTCTCAAAACCAAACAAATAAATAAAAGCGAAATGTACTTAGAATATTTCTAGCGACCAATAAGAAATATATTTCTGTAAATGTACAATCAACACATTGAATCGACATCTGGGCATATCAGGGAATATTTCTGAATACCCCCCCGCCCCTCCCACACACTTCTACAATACGAAGTAGACACTCATGTGAATAAAAAGACAATACATTGTATGTGATATTTCTCATGTTCACTCGAACATAAAATATTTCTTCTCTTTACTAAGCATATTAACAAAGACACACGTATATTTTGGGATGACGGGATTATAAAACAGCACGCCAACTTTAAATAAACATAGCGTAAACAAATAAATTACTGTCATGAAAACCGGTATATAATTTCGAGTTGCCATCGCTTTGTAAAACAAAATAAAGTCCTAAGATTCTCTGTTCCCACGTCTCATAAATATAACAAAAAATGAATATAGAACAATAGAAATATATAGCAATAGGTTTTTTTAAAATAAACAAAATATAAATTCTGCATATGCGTGTCGCATTTATTTAATAGTTTTTATCTATTTATGTTTAAATTGTGTATTTATTTGTGCCAAACCACTAATTTAATTCACCAATCAGAGCTTAGAACATATAGCAGTCCTTTTTAAAGAAAAAAGTACCTTTCACTTTATTGTAGTGTGAATAATGTTGAATGGAAGAGAATAATTAAAATTGATACTTAAAGTTAAATATATAAGGATTATTTCGAGCCCTATTTTGACAACATTTATTTGAATTGGAATCCTTTATTAAACTTTTAATGCATGACCTACAAATACGAAAATTCTGGGAATGACCTTGTTATTTTTAGACCACGGAATGTCCCAAAGCATGGCATTTCGATGGACGAATATACCATCAAGTCATTTAACACCCTGCTGTGGGATTGAGGTGCATTATCCCACCTAGGCACTTAAGTCTTTTAAAGACCTTGGCAATACTTTTGTCTAAGCCAAAAATGGGTAAGAACTTTGCCGTCCTTCTATATGTTTATGGCCTATTAATGGGGGCACCCCCCCCCTCAAAATATTAAAGTTGGTCTTTAACACCCTGCTGTGGGCTTGAGGTGCATTATCCCACCTAGGCACTTAAGTCATTTAAAGACCTTGGCAATACCTTTGTCAATGCCAAAAGTGGGAAAGAACTTTGCCGTCCTGCGATATTTTTTCATGGGTTATTTATAGGGTCCCCCCAAATCCAAATATCAAAGTAGTATATCGGGAGAGCTCAAGGCATATTTCGGAGGGAGCAAAGGGGAGCGGGCCATTGCGTATGCGTTACTGGAAGTGACGTCACCGGAAGCGACCCTGATCGTAAATTACGTCACATGAAGTCGCTTGACCGGAAGTGACCTCATAACCGAACGTTTGTTCTGCGCATGGCCAGAAGGAATTCACGCGCTTTTTTTTCTTATTATAGTAGTAGTACAAAATGTATCATTGCGCATAACCGGAAGTAGCATGGCTACCAGATGTGACGTGACCGAAAGTGACGTCACGGGAAGTGATGTCATCAGACTGAAAGTGGGTGATTCCCATTGGGGTGTGATCTTATTTGTTCGAGGTGTTGTGTAGTACTCCAAGGGTGTTTTCTATTACGTCCGCGTTCTTGCTGTGGTATTTCTACTAAATAACCTATGAGTCAAATGAATGAAATGGTATATTTGATCCCCTAAGTCCCCCAATAGAAGGTCACTCTGTATTTCCCTAGGCTTGTGACTGGCTCTATATAGAGGTTGCATTAACCTTTTTTTTCTTTTTCTTTTTTCATAACACATGTTTAACAAATAACGACACAAATTTCTGTACAATGTCCGTCGCTTCCACGGGATTTTCTAAGAGCCTGGTGACGTCTGTCATGCTATGTCCTGCACATCGGTGAATGAGGTAAAAAATGCAATGCAGTCCACACACGATAGATCCTTCTTATTGTACTCAAATAGTATTGTAAGTCCAATGAAGGCAATGTTTGTTCATGAAATTGACATAAGCGGATTCGTGCGGTGGACGTCCGGTTGGATCGTAGTATTCCCCTCGTGAGTTGGCGTCGATGTATATAGCGACCCAGTGTTGTCCCATTCGATGGTCTGGATCCGTATTTCCAAGAGCCGAAGGTACGTTTAATAGTCTGGGTAATCTGTTTCTGGCATAGATCCCCTTAAACACCGGTCTGGAGTGGGGATGTTTTTTTCAAAATAGTGTCAATCTCTAGCGTATTCATTATGCACTGTAGTCAAACAAGACTTGTCTATTTCTACCGATTTCGATCACGTTGTCAAATTCTGCATACAGGACGACGTTGATGGTCCTTGCCAGAGCTTCGGCGAAATGAATCTTCACACGTAAATTGCCCTGTTTTATCAGTTGAAACGTTCCCACTTCCGACATATCTGGAGTCAGATCGAATCCAAATAAGGTGTTTCCTTTAGCGTATTCCTCTCTGGAGATGGTATTTCCTTCGTCTCGATACATCTTTCCCGTACTGGTATAGAGTCCCATATAACTGCGAATATAACCTGCGTTTTCAAAGTCGGGTTGTAACGATTTGGCGGGAATCTGTCGTCCTTTCATAGCTCGTTGTCCTGGGGGTCCTACCGTGTCCATATCTTTCTGGAGTAAGTTTTGTCCTGTTGATTGCAATCGTGATTTTGCTGCCTGTTTGATATTTCTTCCTTGTACGGCATCTCCGGCAATATTTAATCCCTTTTTTAAAGCCTCGCGTTCTCGGGTCTTTGCTCCCTTTTCAACAAAGATATGGCTGCTTTAAAGAGTCCTCCAAAGATACTGCCAAGTCCATGTCCTCTTTGATATCGTCTTCCCGCAAATACCGGATATCCTTTTCCGGCTTGGTGTATGTGCTAATCGTGGTAAACTTTCGTATTGTAACGAAGAATTGGTTTCATTCGAGAGATAATTCTTTTCGCTTTCCACAGTGAAGTGTCACCACCACTCGTCCTCTTTCGAATGGCACTATAGAGCCCGTGTCGTCCCTTATATCTATGTCCACGGTCTGAAATCGTCGTTGTAACAGGGGACAGTACTATATTGGATCAAACACTCGGGTGATCATTTCTCCGTCTCTTCCTTCCACCGGTACAATTCTCAATAACGGTACTTGGGAATATCCCACCATTCTCGGTTCCACCAAGGGATAATACACGTACAGAGAATTTAATCCTTTCTTGACGTCCGCTACCCAATCTGAAACATATTCCCCCGCCGGGAATATAGCTTGTCTGAATCCTAACATGGATTGTAATAAAGGACTGATGATGACTTGACAATTTTTTTTTCACTTTCATAACGTATCGATTTTATGATTAATTGCGTTGAAACCCATGTCGAATTTATTCTTGAGTTCCTTTCTGTGCTTTCCCCCTCGATGGGGAATCCTTTTGGCCGAGGAATAGTACCCATCCGCTAACAAGACCATATGCTTTTGTAGTTCTGACTCCTTGTAAAAGTGAACCTTCAACCAGGCTTCGTTGTTCTTGACGTTATACCAACTGTGAGGATACTGTATCTCTGCCAATCCGATTTCCCAGACTCCGTCCAGAACCGTTATTTTAGGCAATTTTGTCGTGTAATGAGTCAACGTATTGCTCGGAAAGTAATTCATGGAACTGTTACTAGGCAGAGTCAGGTAAAACATGCTTTGTCTTGATCGTGGCGTTAGGTAACAGGTATCCCAGACAACTGCTCAACAAGGCCGTCAACAAGGTACTGTTCTCCGATTCGACCGTCAAGTTGTAAATGCTGACTACGATAACCGTGTACAGGATTAGTACCTGACACAAAAATAAGACCTCCGAACGTGGAGTCTTCTTTCCACAAGTCACCCAATACGATACACTGTCCGTGTCACTCGGTTCCATTCGCAAGACTGACACTTCAAACCGCGACGCCTCGCTTTTGTAGGTCCTGTTTAAAGATCCAGCTGTTGAAGGACTCTGGATATCCGAGCCACTTGACTAAATATTGAACCCTTCGTCCCTTTTATCAATCTTGTATACGTCGTCTATCTTAATGACTTTCTGTAAATCTTCGGCATAGAATGTTTCTTCCAGAATTTCACCGTGGTCGTCTTTGACTAATTATACCGGGGGGTCTGGTTTCGATACATTTCACTACCGTAAACAATTCTTCAGTCCAGTTGGGTAAATATCCTTTCTTGAACGTACGCTTGGCTTTGCTGAGTCGCATTCTATCTCCGGGAGAAAATTTGCACGATTTTGTGGGTCCATTTCTTCCATATAGCCTCTTGGACATCGTTGTTTGGTTAGCCCACGTGACTTCTGCAGGTGGTATGTCTATGGTTCTGTGAACGATGTGGTTATAAGATGTGACCATCTCGGACAGAACGTCTACGTAGGTTATGGTTTCTCTGTGTGTAAATTACTTCCACATCTTGGTTTTCAATGTTCTGCTAAAACGTTCAACGATACTGGCTTTGGTCTCCTCGTTGTAAGCTGTAAAGAAGTGCATGTCGTGTTCTTTCAGAAACTTTTGAAATACTCGGTTGGTAAATTCAGTTCCTCAGTCTGTCTGTAAACGTATCGGACGCCACCCCGATTTGAAAATGACATGAAACGCATCTTTTAAAGTCTTCCCCGTCTTGTCTTTCAATGGAACGACCCATGCATATCGGGATAACACGTCCATACATGTCAACAAGTACTTGAATCCTTTGTTGTTAGAAGATAATTTTGCCAGATCCACTAAATCCGCCTGCCACTGGTGGTCAATTCCATAGACTACAACGCGTCTCCTGGGAAATCGTCGTCTAGTTCGTGTGCGTGTCCTGAGAATGTAACCATTCTCTGACTTGCTTCTTCCTATAACCTTTCGGCTTAAATTTACTCAATCCTCCATAGCTGGCGGGAGCTAAAAGGTTGTAATAGGTCGACTCCATGTTTACAACTGCCCCGTCGTGGTCTCAACCTCCGTTTTAAAAGTCGACCCAGCTCTGGACTTCTTTCTTTCTGTTTCTTGGTGTTTTTGGGGAGTACGGTCTAATAGTGGAGGGACTCTGTTGTCGTTTGCGAGATCTGGGTGTTCTTTTGGTCTGAGTGATGTATCTCCAGCGGTCCTCTTAACCAATCAAATCTTGTGGAACATTTTCTTTCTAGTATGGTTTGCATCTTCTTATCCAAGGTGTCCATGACTTTCACGCGTTGTTCCACTGGAGGGTTTGGGCGCTCTTGAGTCTGGTGGTATCTATTTGTTAAGGTTAATTCCTTCATTGAAATAATGTAGAGAGCAACGGTGCTACTACAGATGCAATCGGTGCTAGTAGGGATCCCAAAAATCCACTTTTCTGTAAGATCGCTTTCTTCTTTTTGAGAGAGACCGAATTTTTCGTCAGTGCTCTCAATCCGGCTTTTTTTCTCTTGAGTTTTTCTCTCTGCAGTTTTGTTAACGGGACGTTGCCTCTTAAAATATCATCGGCACATTCACACAGACAGTCGACGAGACTATGATCGGCTTTGGTTATGAGGTGTTTACGAATACACGGTTTCGTCTTTTGTAAGTATACTATATCACTGCCGTGCTTTTTCAAGCGCTGAGATACCATGTTATTCCCTCTACGTCTGATGCAAGAGTGACAAGGAACGGGATGTAACATCTTTTTTATGACTCGACATACGCTTTCTGTTCCTCACCGGGAAAGATGAAGGTTCATAATCTCAGGATATCCGGTGTGTTTTGTTTCATATCGATCACCATGTCGCCGTGAGGTATGGCCGTAGCTCGGGCAAAGGCTTCCAGGAAATATTGCGTTCTCCTGGGATGCATTTGATGTGCTAGCGCCATGATCTGCGATACGTCTGTCGGGTTTTTGAATAGAACCATGTAATGGGCATTGAGACTTATGGCTCTATGATGATTTCCTCGATGAAACAGATTCTGAACGATTTACATCACGCTGATGTTTCTGTGGTGACTCTTTTTCGAAAACAGTGAAGCCATCCTTTGATCCGTTTCGTCCATGAGATCGTCCAAAATTATCTAATGTTTTTCTCTTGGATCTAAATTATCCAGATCCGGTAAACCTTGTTGAAATTCTATCCCTTCTACGGTTCCATACAACGTCTGATATTCACCATAACATTATTAGATCTGATCTGGCTTGGGAGTCATCATGTGTTTGATATTGTGAACGAACCGTCGGACAAACATCGATTTCCACTGCCTGTAGGTTCGGCAATTACACTGGTAAACGGATGTACCCATGGCATGAAATGATCGGGATCGTATCCGTCTGGAACCCAAAACAAAAACGGATTATTGGTTTCCAGAATATAATAGAGTATTGCTGTTGCTGCGGCGACGGCTGCATATATCCCTTTGTCAGCGGCGGTGGTGCATATCCCTCGGTCAGCGGCGGCGGCGGCGTGTACCCCTCGGTCAGAGGCTCTTAGTTTATTTAGTAGAAATACCACAGTGAGGATGCAAAACACCATTGGAGTACTACACAACACCTCGAACAAATAAGATGACACTCAAAAGGGAATCCCCCACTTTCGGTCTTATGATGTCACTTCCTGTGACGTCACTTCCCATGACGTCACTTTCGGTCACGTCACATCCGGTAGCCATGTTACTTCCGCTCATGCGCAATCATACATTTTTACTACTACCATAGTAAGAAATAAGCGTCGGAAAATGACGTCACTTCCGGCGGAAGTCACGTATCATCCAGTAGCCATGCTACTTTCGGTCATGCGCAATGGTACATTTTGTATTACTACTATAGTAAGGAAAAAGAGCAGGAATGCACTTCCGGGCATACGCAGAACATACTTCAGGTTATGAGGTCACTTCCGGTCATGATACTTCATGTGACGTCATTTCCGGTCAGTGTCACTTCCGGTGACGTCACTTCTAGTCACGCATGCGCAATGGCCCGCTCCCCTTTGCTCCCCCCGAAATATGCCTTGAGCTGTCCCGATATACTACTTTGATATTTTGATTTGGGGGGGTGTCCCCCAATTAATAGGGCATAAAAATATAGAAGGACGGCAAAGTTCTTACCCACTTTTGGCTTAGACAAAGGTATTGCCAAGGTCTTTAAGTGACTTAAGTGCCTAGGTGGGATAATG
>MJUT01000724.1:162764-174777 GCA_002080005.1 Gigantidas platifrons
GTATTGCCAAGGTCTTTAAATGACTTAAGTGTCTAGGTGGGATAATGCACCTCAATCCCACAGCAGGGTGCTAAATGACTTGATGGTATATTCGTGCATCGAAATGCCATGCTTTGGGACATTCCGTGGTCTAAAAATAGGAAGGTCATTCCCAGAATTTTCGTATTTGTAGGTCATGCATTAAAAGTTTAATAAAGGATTCCAATTCAAATAAATGTTGCCAAAATAGGGCTCGATATAATCCTTATATATTTAACTTTAAGTATCAATTTTAATTATTCTCTTCCATTCAACATTATTCACACTACAATAAAGTGAAAGGTACTTTTTTCTTTAAAAAGGACTGCTATATGTTCTAAGCTCTGATTGGTGAATTAAATTAGTGGTTTGGCACAAATAAATACACAATTTAAACATAAATAGATAAAAACTATTAAATAAATGCGACACGCATATGCAGAATTTATATTTTGTTTATTTTTAAAAAACGTATTGCTATATATTTCTATTGTTCTATATTCAATTTTTTTTTATATTTATGAGACGTGGGAACAGAGAATCTTAGGACTTTATTTTGTTTTACAAAGCGATGGCAACTCGAAATTATATACCGGTTTTCATGACAGTAAATTATTTGTTTACGCTATGTTTATTTAAAGTTGGCGTGCTGTTTTATAATCCCGTCATCCCAAAAGATACGTGTGTCTTTGTTAATATGCTTAGTAAAGAGAAGAAATATTTTATGTTCGAGTGAACATTAGAAATATCACATACGATGTATTGTCTTTTTATTCACATGAGTGTCTACTTCGTATTGTAGAAGTGTGTGGGAGGGGGGGGTATTCAGAAATATTCCCTGATATGCCCAGATGTCGATTCAATGTGTTGATTGTACATTTACAGAAATATATTTCTTATTGGTCGCTAGAAATATTCTAAGTACATTTCGCTTTTATTTATTTGTTTGGTTTTGAGACATATCGCCTTATTGCTCGCTAGCTTATTGTTCGCTAGAAATTGTTCGCTGGCTTGAGCTTAGTCTAGTTGGCCCGTATGTTAAGACAACTCGGATCGTATCGGTGATAGCTCTTAAGAGTACATTTACGTCTACGTTTCCGACTTACGACCTTTAGTGAAACGGTCGGCAGTTCTTTACAAGAAAGAAAGAAAAACAAATTTTAAATCTCAAAACATGTACCTGTTTGTGTAATATTTACATACTTCCGACGTTCGTTTGGCACTTCTTATCCATACTTACCTAAAGTTACAAAAATAAAAAGCCGACTCGATATGATTTTCTCTCGATTTCCATGAGTAAATAAATTATTTATTTTCTCCCAACAATCTAAATAACTAATAGTCGAAAAATAAAATAATTTAAGAAGTTTGGGAAATCGACAAAAATGGAAAAATTAGAGAAATTATGGGGATAATAAATATTTGCGCTTTGGGAAGCTGATGGGTCCCTATTTGTTTACCAGTTATCAATTTGCAAAGCTCAAAGATCAAATTAATATTGGTCCTGGTTATTAGGTAATAAGTGTGAACGCCTGTGCCGATCAAATGTTATTATTTATCAGAATGAAACCACATTTGATATATATTATAATGATAAAACAGAATGCTACCATATCAACGAAAAATTGTTGAAAGTGGCGATAAACATCTTAACCTCTAAAGATCAGGCAGATCGTCTTCGCCATAGAGTAAGTTTCTTATTAATTACGGCGACATGATAAATTGGTATTAAAAATCAGTGACACAAACAGGATTTCATTGTCATTTTTGTGGGGTTGGATATTGACCAGCATGTCAAGCCCCTATAATTCTACACATGAAATGGAGTTTGTAACAATATAATAAGGAATATTTTACTTCATTTATTAAGTGGTCATGGGTGGATTTTAAAGAGAAAGGAAACAGATTGAGAAATACATGTATAATTTAAAAAGTTAAGCTAAAAGAATATGGCAAATCCTGATATAAATGACAGCCGAATGGAGTGTGCACACGCAGGGCTGGATTAAAGCCAATTTATGCCCTAAGCACATGCCAACCTTAGTGCCCCCTCGCCTTCCACTGGCATATTGTAAAAACTAACACGACTCCTTGATGTCCAGACTCAACATAATTGGCAAATGCCTGATATTAAATTCAGATTTCAATTTGCAGTAATGTCAAATCTCTTATCGTAAAATCATTTAAATATCTGATTTTTATATTTACACAGTGATTGTACTCTATGCTTTAGAGCAGACAACAGTATATAGACATATTATTTACTTATAACTAGGACAACAGATGCAATGCAAGTCTTTAACTTGCTATTCAATTTTTAAATGTTATAAAGGGAACAATACAAACAGAAATACTAAAAAGTGTGTCTTTCAACAGGAGCCAGTCTTGTCAATATTTCAAACAAAAACAAAAAAAAGAAACAAAATTACACTTTTACAGAGTTTTCTCCTACATTTCTTATTAGCAAAGTATTTGATTAAATCCTCAAAGTTAATTTGGCGCAACAAATCTGCTTCAATCATGAGCAGAGATAATGATTCCAACTTCTCTTGTCTCGTCATTGTTTTGTTTTGGATTTTTATACGCTTCATTTGAGAGAATGGGCATTCAAATGTGCAGGTTGTGACCAATGTTAAAAATATACGCAAGCTAATCTCTACGTTTGGAAAAGCACACTCAATGCTGTCTTCTACAATTACTTTATTCACCATGACTAAATCTAGTTTTTGCAGCATTTGTTGCACTAAGCTTATGTTAATTATATGAGTGAAACTGCTGCAACTCAGTAGATAAATTACTGTTCAAGTCATCTGGATAAGTATAAATTAGTTTTTGACACCTTATACTAGCTTCAGTAAATGAGGAAGTTGCCTTTTCTGGTACATCAATTTGGTGTACCTCCTTTTTTTTTTTATCTTTGGTGTGTTTTTGAGCCTAATATCTGGCTGATAAAATAATTGCCATGTGGCCGGATTTTGGGGTGTCCCCTGTCCCTTGATGCCCTAAGCACGTGATTATTTTGCCTAAGGGTTAATCCAGGCATGTGCACACGTATGCCATAAGAAAGCCAAGACTATTAACAATGAGAAAAAAAAACATTTGCAAGGCCACTATAGCAGTTGTCATAAATCTTAATGTTTATTACGTATGTCACCTATTTTTTCTCACTTTATCTTTTACTACGCTCTATAATTTCTAGCACTTTGATGGTCCTCCTCTCAGACAAACAAACTTTTATTTGTGGCGCTTACAAATATACTGGTCAATAAGATGATTTTCAGTCGAGTATGCGCATTTACCCAAACGTGGCAAAGTGTCACGGGCAACAATTGTCTATTTGTTATAATACACGGATTCTGGATTGAAGCACGGAAAGGGGGAGGGGTGGTCCACTCTCTATATGAAGTTGTATACAGACGTACCGCTGGAATGTGTGGCCTTTTTCAGCTTTCA
Source organism: Gigantidas platifrons (assembly GCA_002080005.1). NCBI lineage: Eukaryota > Metazoa > Mollusca > Bivalvia > Mytilida > Modiolidae > Gigantidas > Gigantidas platifrons. Next base: position 166,236 of record MJUT01000724.1, read on the forward strand.
TATACACCGTATGTGATTTGGTCGTAAATTGTCCACCTCAGCATATGAATGGTGGGAATTTTTATGCCAAGATACATTATATTTCTGCAGGTACATGCAGCGTCTTCATTGTCAAGACAATATTTATATTGATATGTTATAATTTAACATGATAAGGTACTAAATTGATCTAATTGTGTTTATTTCAGCATTACCTATATATATTTGATATAAAACAGCTTATTTTCAATATACTCCCGAAAGTAATTTCTTATCCGATTTTCTTGAATCTTTCATTATCAAGGGGCCGTGGTGGTCGTGATCGTATGGTAGTTGGATTTACAACTACCTGTGCAATCAGTGCCTATCATCAGTAACGTCATGAGTTCGAATCTCGCTCATGGCGAGTTGTACTCGATACAACTTTATGTGATAAAGTTTGTGAGCTACTTCCGACTGATCGGTGGTTTTCTCCGGGTACTCCGGTTTCCTTCACCAATAAAACTGACTGCCACAATATAACTGAAATATTGTTGAACACCTGGGTGAACTCAGGTGCTCCGGAAGAGTAGGCAGTTCCTGTTCAACAAATGACACCCTTCGTGTTACTCTACTCACAAACCCGGTGATAAGTCATGAATGAAGAAAGAACCGAGAAGTGTTTACGACAAGTGGAACATATCCTTGGTCATTTGTGACACAGATATTCCATTTCGGTTAAGTAAGTCATGGTGACGATATTAAAACTTTTGAAGTGATGACTTCAACTTAATCAATAGAAACCCTTGGTTCAGTAGCTTCCTTGTTAGAAGAAACCCTTGGTTCAGTAGCTTCCTTGTTAGAAGAAACCCTTGGTTCAGTACTTCCTTGTTAGAAGAAACCCTTGGTTCAGTAGCTTCCTTGTTAGAAGAAACCCTTGGTTCAGTAGCTTCCTTGTTAGAAGAAACCCTTGGTTCAGTAGCTTCCTTGTTAGAAGAAACCCTTGGTTCGGTAGCTTCCTTGTTAGAAGAAACCCTTGGTTCAGTAGCTGCCTTGTTAGAAGAAACCCTTGGTTCAGTAGCTTCCTTGTTAGAAGAAACCAACCCTGGTTCAGTAGCTTCCTTGTTAGAAGAAACCCTTGGTTCAGTAGCTTCCTTGTTAGAAGAAACCCTTGGTTCAGTAGCTTCCTTGTTAGAAGAAACCTTTGGTTCAGTAGCTTCCTTGTTAGAAGAAACCCTTGGTTCAGTAGCTTCCTTGTTAGAAGAAACCCTTGGTTCAGTAGCTTCACCCTTGGTTCAGTAGCTTCCTTGTTAGAAGAAACCCTTGGTTCAGTAGCTTCCTTGTTAGAAGAAACCCTTGGTTCAGTAGCTTCCTTGTTAGAAGAAACCCTTGGTTCAGTAGCTTCCTTGTTAGAAGAAACCCTTGGTTCAGTAGCTTCCTTGTTAGAAGAAACCCTTGGTTCAGTAGCTTCCTTGTTAGAAGAAACCCTTTATCAAGGAAATCCTGATTGGAACCACAAGCTCTGGAATATTGGATAAACTGAGAGATATATATTCAATATGCAGGTGCTGCTGGAATGGTGCTACAAATAAATGGAAAGTTCGCAAAGGGAAATTTGAAATCGTAAAGTTTTGTTCTTAACTGCCAATTTCAAGGTGTATGCCAAGGTATGCAGCACACTTATCTTTTATCTGTAGTATCATTTATTTTAAGCTCGATGGGATAGATGAGATCAGAAAAATCACCAAACTTAGAATTATTTAGTGAAATGACATCTTCTATACAATGTATAGCTATAATAAACAGGATCTTCAATCAACACCAGAATAAAACTGATCAAAGAGGTTACGGTAACATCAGGATTGTTTCACATTGTGTCATTATGGTAAACATTCTATATCTTCACGTTTATAGTTCCGTGTTGTGATGCCGACTACGATGTCTAAATAGTAATGACATTCGGATAGTGCTTGCTTCCTTCTCTTGTGTGTAATAGTTTATGCTTTATTTATGTTATCTGTCTATAAAACGATGTCCATTTCAGATGATGTTCGTGTCGTTTAAAAATGAGGCTCGGTTCGTGTTTACTAAATTCTGTTTTCCGTGGGATTCATCTTTTTTATTTGTTTTTTTTTGTATCTTTTTGCGCATACTGGTATTCTAAATGATTTCCATAACATATGATGTTCGTGTCGACGGTGACACTGGTGCAGCATGAGAAACATTGTAAGAGGATTGTAATACGACAGGATTAAAAGCAATCCATTTATATTCAAACTGATTTTCCAGAAAGCTGCCGCGTGATATTCTTCCGCGATCCGTGATAAATTAGAAGGAAATAAAATTACTGTTCCAGAAGAGTTACATCTTGACATTCTTCAAAGTCTCTAGATACATGTATTCAATAGAAATTTTTTTTACATAAAAGCTACACCTTGATTATTATTATCCTTGTACCACCCTTTTGCGAAGAGAGGGGCTATAAAGTATTAAGAATGTCTGTCCGTTCGTCCCTTCGTCCGTTCGTTCGTAAGATTTCTGCATTCTGCAACTCCTGTATCCATTCAATTGATTGAAGTGAAACTTATACAACAGATTTAAGATACATTGTAATTGTACACCATGGTTTTAGTTTTTCCAGTGGAGGTGTTGGTGGATGGGGTGGGGGTATGAGTGAGATTTGTTGGTGGATGGGGTGGGGGTATGTGTGAGATTTGTTGGTGGATACGGCAGGGGTATGAGTGATATTTGTTGGTGGATGGGGCAGGGATATGAGTGAGATTTGTTGGTGGATGACGCAGGGGTACGAGTGAGATTTGTTGGTGGATGGAGCAGGGGTACGAGTGAGATTTGTTGGTGGATGGGGCAAGGGTATGAGTGAGATTTGTTGGTGAATAGGGTAGGGGTATGAGTGAGATTTGTTGGTGGATGGGGTGGGGGTATGAGTGAGATTTGTTGGTGGGGGCAAGGGTATGAGTGAGATTTGTTGGTGGATGGGGGCATGGGTATGAGTGAGATTTGTTGGTGGATGGTGCAGGGGTATGAGTGAGATTTGTTGGTGGATGGGATGGGGGTATGAGTGAGATTTGTTGGTGGATGGGGTGGGGGTATGAGTGAGATTTGTTGGTGGATGGGGCAGGGGTATGAGTGATATTTGTTGGGGGATGGGGCAGGGGTATGAGTGAGATTTGATGGTGGATGGGGCAGGGGTATGAGTAAGATTTGTTGGTGGATGGGGAAGGGGTATGAGTGAGATTACTTGCATCTACCGTTATGTCTGCTTATGTATTTCGATACAAAAAAAATCCATTCATTCAAATAAAGTGCCATATAGGGTTAAGAAAATTATCTTTTTGTAAACATAGTTATTCCAAACGGGAAGTCTTAAAAAACTTACAACACTGCGAACTAAATTGCATATAGAAAACCGACAAAGTATCATTAGAATTTCAATTTACAAATTTTCATCGCAATTTAATTTTGAAGCATGGCTATATAAATATCGCATTGTAGAAAATATAATAAAAGAGTTTAGTGAAAACAGAAGTGTCAATTAACACCGGAAAACCAAAATAATAGATAGCAACAGTGACACACAAATAGAAACAAGACAGACACATTGATAAATATATGATGATATCCTGAGATGAATGAAATGCTTTTAAGGGACGTTGCTTTTGGTACCCGCATTTTTGTGCTAAAGCGTCGAAATTTGACGTTACCGTATCAGACGCATTATCGGGCGTAACATTACATGAGTTGAAGCCCGGTTTTTTTTTATTCAATCTTTTTTGTGAAGTGTTTTGTAGATCATTGTTTGTCTTTCAGTACTTTTTCGTTTGGTCATTGTATTATCTGTTCCTTCTCCGAAACTGGCAACATAAGGTCAACAAGACAAAGGAAAGCAAAACAAAAACACAGCACAATATGTGTTGGACACGTAAATAACGTAAATAAGACATGCGCCCTCCAACAACTGGAGGTAAAGAAGAACCAAACATAGTTTTTATGCGGAAATCGTAGCGGACATGACAACAAGGAACTCAGAACATAAAGACACATAATAGGACAACACAAAACAAAAACTAAAAATATGAGCAACACATAATTGGAAAACACAGAAACCTAAACAGATGAGCAATAGTTATAATGTTTTAGTCTTATAGCTTATTTCTTTAAATACAGATTCTGCCTTCTTCTTAGTAGTCAGCTAACTGATGATATTGATATTGTACTGTCCATGTTCACGACGGGTTCCACATGTGGAGCAGGAACTGATTATGTTTCTGGAGAACCTGTGTTCACTCCCGGTGCTTTTAGTGGGGTTCGTGTTGCGCGATCTTTAGTTTTAGTGTATTTGTTTTCCCTTTTATCTTTTTTTCTGTTGCCCATTGTGTTACCTGTCCTACTACGATTTACGACTTGAGATTACACCTTTGGTATTTTCTGTCCTTCTATTTACGACTTAAGATTACATCTTTGGTATTTTCAAACTTTTCTTCATTCATTTGTATAAAAGTGTGTGGTGTTTTTAGTGGACAAAATCTATGATGTTTTTATTGTTATATTATACCTCTATTGTCCTTGAGATCTGATTATCAAAAGGGGAACAGCATTGGCCGTGTAATGGTTAGTGTGCTCGCCTCCAGTGTGTGTGGTAGATCGTAGCTTCGAGCCCTGATCGGGTCGAACCAAAGACTATAACATTGATATTTACTGGTTCACTGTTAAGCACACACTCTTAATGAGTAAGTGCAAGATTTGAGCGACATTTCTAACCGTGGACTGTTGTTTTAGTGAGTTAAGACAACGGAAATTCAATTAAGTATGTTCTAGTGCAAGCGAATAACATCATCATTATTTCACCTAGATGTAACTTGTTATCGCCATGATATAGCTGAAAAGTTGTTCATTTTGCGCTAAGCAATACTCACTCACTCACTCACTCACTCAAAGCATTCCATAGAATTACAATATGTTTTATTATAAATGTATAAATCAAGCTGTGTATAATTTATTTAAAATTATTATTTGAAGAAACAATGGGTAAGCTAAAAATTAACATCCTGAATATTTTCTATAGAGAATATCTTTTTTTATATAATAGGCTAACAACTATTGACTATAAGCGTCCGATTCAATTCTGCTCTAAACCGAACCCACAAAATATCAGTAATAGACATATAGATAAATATTTCAGTGCGTTAATATATGTATGCGTATTATTAAAATTTGTCTTTTGCGGATAAGTCACTAGGCGAGTGTAAAGATAAATTCGGTTGCCTTGTTAACATCAGTTGTGGTAACACCATTTTGACCGACTACCATGAAGAATGTATGCGGTTCCAAGACTGTATTTGAAATATGTGTAGCATTATCAAGAGTGAATGATAAGGTTGTGTTGTTGTTTTCTAAACTGATGGCATTGACAGTTCCATTTTCTGGAATTTCTAGGTAAAGGTTAGTGATACCATGCCGGACAACATACTTATTGACCGCCGTTGGACGTACGGTCCATTTATAATCATCACTAACGTTACCTCTCATAGTCTTCACCATGGAGTTCCCGCGATCTACAGTCACGAATGCATCTGCTGCTTTTATGTAGTAGGACATTGTTTTGTTTCAGCCTGAAATGTAAACAAAAATAATTGTGGTGTCCATGTTAATATTGTCATACATTTGTGTGATAGTATGTGATCTTTTTGAATATAAGCGAATCTGTGTTTTTTTTTTATCGTTTTCAATATTATGTACTGCCTTTAGAGAAAATAAGAGGGCATGGTTTAACCACGCCTCATGATTTCGTCTGTTCCTAACCAGGACTTGGATTTCCAATTTCATATGCCGTGGTCTTTAAAATATTTCAGAAATGTTACTCTTATGTCTTTTTATCAATATCACAGTTAAAAAGTAAATGACAGTTGGATTTACAACTACCCATACAATCAGTGCCTATCACCACTGATGTTGTTAGTTCGAATCTCGATCAGGGCGAGGTGTCCAACTTTATGTGATAAAATTTCTCAAGTGACTTGCGACAGGTCGGTGGTTTTCTCCGGGTCCTCCGGGTTCACCCAATAAAATTGACCGCCACGATATAACTGAAATATTGTTGAAAGTGGCGTTAAACAACATCAAACAAACAAACAAACAACATCATCTAGAATGTTATATATTTTATGTAATATAACGCGATGATTATTATGGGTATCGTTAGTTTGACTACCTTGTGCAGCGGATCCGTTGATTTTCTTGCTGTCAAAGATTGTATTAGATATGTTATTTTGCTTTCCAATTACTTAACTGTGATCGTGCATGGTGAAGGTTATTCCAGAAGCGTACCGTGTGCACTCAATTAGATATCTACATTTTTAACTGTTTTTGTCGGAAACGATCCAATTTACATGCACGAGTTTTAGAAATAGATAGAAAAAAATCGGTCTTCGAATTTTCATATTTTCCGACAATGTAAGTATATTGTGTATACATATATGACACCCTTGAAACAGACATAGAACGACTATTGTTTCTGTGATTTTCCCCCCGAGAGAGTTACTTTGGGTTTGTTGACATTGTGTACTCTCTAACATCCGGCATCGAAGGTGTTGAATTTGATTATTAATTTTCAACGCCATTGTCAGTTATATTGAAGCGGTAATATTATCTACACTGGTGAAATGTTTACCAAATAGGAAAGGTTTTTTTTAAATGTTCAGATGATTATTGTACCTGCTATTCCTAACATTTAACAAACGTTGAAATTTGTTAAATGTTTAACAACACAAGAATTTATATACTTCAAAATGTATACTGTTTATAAAATATTTCTCGTTAGAAATAATTATTAAAAGAACGACCTCGACAATATTGTTTAAAATATTTGTTGTTTGAAATGAATATTTATACCAATGATCTCGCGGTACAGTTTTTTTCCCATGTAGAATAACAATCACTATGGAATACATGTTATACTGTAATACTGAAACGTAGATATCAAGTTTAGTGCGCACAACGCGTTTCTGGAATAACCTTCATCAGGTACGCTCAGAATCAAAATAATTTTTAAAGTATTGCGAGCAAGTAAACCAAAGAGCCAAAATCGGCTATGGTCACCTATGTCTGAGGGAGGAGAACCTTAGTTTTAATAATAATTAATTTAGACACCTACCGTTAGAAATATAAAAAAGATACTTGTCTATAATTCAACCGGGTTACATGAATAAAAAAGGATATATATTCATATTTAGAGTGTATACGTTATCTAACTATATTTTTGTTTAATTTCTTTTTAAAATTTCAAAATTGTGTGGCCTGCGACACTTGTAAATAAATTAGATTATAGAATGCTTGCCGAACACATACAACACCTACGCAGTCTGAAGGAATAATTAGAAGAATTAAAGATTGCAACGGAGAAGAAATTAAAAAGACATTTCATCAATTCGAACTTACNCCCCCCCCCCCCCCAACCCTCTTTCACTTCCTAGACTTCTAACCGGACTTAACTGTATATATGAGTAACATGGCGGATATCTACCCTCTGCAAGCAACTAAGTTCTCCTCCGAATTTATTTGGTGGGGTCAGTGTTGCTCTTCTTTTAAGGTTCTTGTGTTGTCCTATTATGTGTCTTTACGTTCTGAGTTCCGTGTTGTGATGTTCGTTGCGATTCCCGCATGAAAACAATGTTCGGCTCGTCTTTACCTCCAGTTGTTTGTACATGTAGGAGTGCTCATGTCTTATTTACATTATTTGTGTTTGATTGTGTATAGTGGTGTACTACACATATTGTGTTGTGTGTTTTGTTTTGTTTGTCTTCGTCTTGTGTACCCTATGCTGCCAATTTCTCTGGATTGTCCATTTTTGATTGCCCCTTCGATATTCTCTAGATAACGTTTATTCAAAACATAGAAATTAAGAATGACTTGTGACAATTATATGTCCTACTTGATGCTTGATTATACACTCACTCATATAATCTTTTTTAATGTAAAGAATGAAAGGAAATTCAAAAATTGTATGCCGTTATCGGTTTTAAATTATGCGAACGTGTTTCTAGTCTACGCAGAAAATTCGTAGTTATGAAAGGTTTCAGACAAAGAAAAGTCCCCAAAGTTGAAAACAAAACTTAAATTATCGGACAATCTTGTTTTGACTAAAAGTTTATGTATTATTGCACATATCTCTATTGGGAAGATGAAAACACAGTGCTATTTAATAATGTTCATTCAATTTTTAATTCAAAGAAAACATTTTGTTCAAAATCCATAATTATATCATATTTTTGTTTTTCATTTCAAAGTTGTACTCAAAATATCTTTTTTCTCTTTCTAAATCATGATTATCTGTAAATATTCTCTTAGTATCTTTAGTGTGTGTAATATCTTGGAAACGGATTGATATTATAATCATTAACAAGTGTTGCCTGAGGGCAAGTGTGGACACAGAAATGTGCTGTCCAAAAGGCAAGTGTGGATGTCAATATTTCATATTATTTAACTTAAAAAAAATAAAATTCATGGACACAGGGGTCCTGGATATTATTTTAATAAAAAAATTAATCCTTGATTGTTATTTTGTCTT
>MJUT01000724.1:226573-245100 GCA_002080005.1 Gigantidas platifrons
TTTTTTTTTTTTCGTTATTTATTTACATTTGTTATTACATCTTTGTTATCAAATTGTGTCTTTTATGAAAGTATGTTCTGACATAAGTTTTCCGTACGTTAATTAAAAGTTAGAGGATGCCAAGGAGGTAATCAGAAGCCATGTACATCGCAGGTGTAAAGTATTAACTATGAACATGACAAATACAACAGTGATATGATGATATGTAGCTTAGACAAATTAACCATGATGTATCGTAACATTAGATGTTTTTTTTATTTTATTTCAGAATGATGTCCACGTAAACATAGGAGGAGGTAGAGACAATATAATAAGACAGAATATATTTTATAATACTTTGGAATATTCCATGCAGATAGATAGTAGAGGCAAAGGTGGAGGTAGCAATGGAAACGAACTTTTGAAAAAACTGCATGTATGTGTCTTGTAATTTATATTTATAGTTAGAGAAATCCGTGTTTATATGTCAATTTGACGTCAAGCACATTATGATGTTACCCATAACAACAATAACGTTAGTTTTGATGGAGTCAACATACACTATCACAAGTATCGTTGTTTGTCCTATCAGACTCGATGGAATACACATGTACTAGCAATAACGTCTGTCTCAACCTTCATAGTTGTTGTTATTCTATATGTTATTTGTTATATGTTATATGAACGAACAACTTATTTAAGATAGAAATAGTGTGGCATTATTTATGAATATATATTAAATCATTGTTGCTTAATACCACCATCATTAAAATTCCACAGCTATATCTGTTTCATTTAGGGATGAACCCAGATGAAAATACAGAACTTTAATACGTAACTGACAAAATATTTATAGATATGTAACACAATTTTGCGAATATGAATTCACACCATTTTGAATCTTGTGATGCACTAATGAAAATGTAGACACATTATGAACAGAATATTTAAACAGGGATGGTTAACAATTCCATCAATATCAACAAACAAACAATGACCTCTCACTAAACAAAAAAGGTCACGACATTGGAAGTTAGAAATCTAGAAAACCGATGATACGCTCGGGACTAAAAGTCCATCACCAGTTGTATCGACCTAATGATAGAATTTAAAAAGTATATATCTAATCTAGTGCTTACGACGATTAATCTTGATCTGGTATGTTCATAGTGAAAGGATTGACAAGCCAAATAATCTAAAGGTTTTTAGAGGCAAGTGAACCAATGAACCTAAACATGGTATACCTGTTTATTTAATACATGATGAATTACTTATGTATATATATCTTTATGTAGTGGCTGTTTGAGTTGCACAACAAATCTAAGACAAAAGTGAAGATGCCAAAGTGGTACTCAGAAGCCGTACATGGAAGACGAACATACAATACAATGACCAAATGAAAAAGTTCAAAGGGACAAATTGTGATCTACAAAGCATTACACAGAAAACAATAGATCGAGCAACAAGAACTCCACTTAAAGCCTAGCATGAATTCAGGTGCTTCGGAAGGGTTAGCCTTTCCTGTTTATACAATTAATACTCTAAGTAAGAGGTTGTATCACATGACTTTATATCTGTAGAGTGTGCCCTATACCAATGACCTATGGAGGCACAGATATCCTAAGCTGGCAACCATTACCTCTAACCATCCTGATTATCCAATGGGTAATTATTTGATTCAACAATTAATAAGATCATTTTCTTTAATTCGGACAGAACAAAGACATTAATTTTGTAGTATTGTAACCTTGAGATACAATAGATCGTGAGACATCACTATAACTATAAAATAGAATTCCATAATATTTTAGTTTAAACCATGACGTTTAACATTATGATTCTAAATAAACAGAAACGACAGTGCCAACATTGCTGAATAAATTACTTGTGAAATGTTCATTTAAGACGCACAGATAATCTAAATATTGCAAGCGTGCCAGTAACGAGCACGTGACTTATTCTGTTTGTGCGACTGTTTAATTTATAGAGATTATTCAATACCAAATGAAATATACTAATGGAAAAAAGAAACTGTGCATAGGGAAATGGTTTACAAAATATATAAAGGAAACATTTTCATAAGTTTATTGTGTACAATACATTAAATTTATTCTTTTAACAATAACATTGGATGACCATTTAGTGTTTTCGTTCCAAAAGTTCACTGTAATTGGATTTCGAAAAAGCACGGTATGATAGGGGAGTTAACACATTTCAATACCGCGTATGTCCACCACGTGCATCGATGCATGCTGTACAACGGCGTTTCATTGATGAAACCAAATTATTCAAGAATGCTTGGGGGATCGTATTCCAACTGTTTATCAATGATTGGCTCACTTCCGGTAACGTAACTGGTGGGTGAAGGAGATGGCGTAAACGACTTTCCATTTCGTCCCATAAATGTTCAATGGGCGACATGTCAGGGGAAACGGCCGGCCAAGGTAACACTTCGACGTTCTGTTGCTGTAAGAAGTCACGGGCGACACGTGCGACATGTGGCCTTGCATTGTCTTGCTGCAATGTGATAGGGCGAGCCTGATTTTGAACGAACGGAATAACATGAGTTTGCAGAATTTCATCACGGTAACGGACGCCAGTGAGATTTCCATTGATGATAGGCAGCTGAGTTCTGCCATTTGCTGTCATGCCTCCCCATACCATTACACTCCCTCCACCAAAAGCTCGGCGTTGTAACACACATGGGTCGGAATACCGTTCTCCAGGATGTCGATACACTCTAAAACGCCTGTCACTACTGTCCAAATGGAACCGCGATTCATCTGTGAACAGATCATCGGCCCAATCACGTATTCTAAACCGTAAATGGCGTCTGACCCATACAAGCCTTGCTACACGATGCCTTTGGGGGAGAACAGGACGGATTGCTGGACGCCTCGGCCGGATGTTATGCCTACGGATTCTATTCCTGATTGTTCTGGAGCTGATTCGCCTCAGGCCAGGGATTGTTCGAGCCGTCAAACTTGATGTTTGGAATCGATTTATGGTTGTCCTCTCTTTGTGACGTCACACGTGGACGCCCGGTTCTGGGTTGGTCCCGAACATTTCCAGATTGCTGGTATCGTCTCCATAACGATCCTATGGTATTGCAGTGGCAACCAAAATGTCTAACAACTTCCGTTTGAACAGTTCCTGCCTCCAGCATACCAATTGCACGATTTCGGTCATCTTGCGACAAGCGTGGCATTGTTCTGATTTTGGTAACAATGAAACAAAAGTGTTTTTTCAGGGGTGCAGTGTTCAAACAAACCTTCCGTACATCTTTTTAAAATCAAAATCGTGATGCGTTGAATGCAGAGACAAAAATAACGAAAAACGAAATGTCCTTCTACAGCACGAAAAACCCGTGTATTTTTTTTCATTTCCAATCAATATTGTGATGGACATTTAAATGTAACTGTGTGTGAAATTTATTTACCTGTAATCAATAAATAAAAAAAATATTAAATTTTTTGTGGTGCACAGTTTCTTTTTTCCATTAGTATATTATATGTAATGAACTAAGACATCATAGCCTTACAATCTCCATGTTCTATCTTTTTCTATGTTTCTGATATATCAGTTGTCGTTATCACTTTTTACACAACGGCAACATGGAATTATAAAATTACATTCGAGTCAGTGAAATATTAATTCTACTAGGTTGTGGGGACAAACAATATTAAAATGATAGACATCTATTTGGTTACCAATTTAGATTGTTTATAGGGATAATTAGGGGCCATCGTAGCAGTTATTGTATGGTAGTTGGATTTACAACTACCTATGCAATCAGTATATATTACCACTTAAGTTGTGAGTTTGAATTTCGATTAGGGCGAGATGCACAACATTATGTGATAAAGTTTGTCAGTGACTTGCGACAGGTCGGTAGTTTTGTTCGCGTTCCCCCATCAATACAACTGACCGCCACAATGTAACTGAAATATTGTTGAAAGTGGCGTTAGACACCACCAAACAAACAAACAAACATATAGGAGTAATTCTTGATTTTTTTTTAAATATAGGAAATCAAATTATAGAGAATATTTTCTATGCCGTACACAAAGAGAACGTCCATGGGTATGGTCAGACGTTCCCGACTGACTGGTTTAATATCACAAACAATGCTTATGTAAGTAATTTGTCTTGATCTGTAATATAAAACTAACATTTGCTATCAAAATACAGCTTTGTTCAATTGCGTTTTCCAAAGTTCCTGAAAATACATTTTAATGCGTTTTTTGTTGTTTTTTTTTTTCCATACACATCTCATTTCATTATATAGCTTTTCAAAGCAAGTTGATCCAAAGACAGTGTTTCTCTTTGTTTAAAAGACTTGCAAAGAAATGTTTATGTCGATGTGTATATTCAATAGTGGCAGAGCTATTAAATCAAAACCATACACCTATATGTGAAACAAATAATTTAATCTTAATGTCGTTACTTGTAATTCATTGACAATACCAGGTGTTCCACTTTGTCACAACAGACACACTACAAATTGCATACAAAATTTGTTCACGTCAAATGTCCTAATAAAAATACCTTTTGTTGAGTTTTAAATATGTAAGCTGTACGTAGCATCATTGGTTTAGAATAGCTAATGTTGTTCTGTCTTCACTTCACTTTAAATCGAAAAAAATGACTTATAATAAAATGGCTATAAGAAAAGGACAAGTGAACAAGCAATTCTCCACTAAACACCATATCCTTGTTAGTACTAATCTTCTATCAGCGAAGCTGTTGAATATCATATCAACAGAGAATTATATGTACATTATGCAGATGCTGTCCGAATATTGCTACATGAAAATAAAAAGGTTCACATTGAGAAAAAATATATGTTGTCTTAAGGTACGAACCAGGATGAACATTTGATTTGAGAATGCTTAATACTGCTCTTAGCAATGTTACAGTGACATTGTGTATGGTTGTTTTATTTGTTGTATAAGCAACCTACCTCCCGGAAGTCACTGAGAAACTCTATTTCATAAAAGTGTATCGAGCACACCTTGACAAGGACGGTAGTCATACTCACAATAATGGTGATAAAGTATTTGTTTTATAGGTAAATACCTACTATAATACGTCCGAGGTTATAGATACCCTTTCATACATAAAATATGATATGTTATATATGTAAATAAATTCCATTTTCTAAATAAAAACAGGACAGTCGGGGTCGTGATCGTATGGTAGTTGGATTTACAAGTAATTATGCTATCAAAGCCTATAACCATTAAAGTTGCGTGTTCGAAAATCGCGCGAGGGTGTACTCGATGCAACATTATGTGACAAAGTTTATCAGTGACTTGCGGCAGGACGGTGTTTTATCTCCTAGTACTCCGGTTTTCCTCCATCAATAAAAATGACCATAACGATATAAAAAAAGCGTTAGAGAAAACGGAGGGGGAATCAAGAACGGACAAATCAGAGAAATTAGCAACATTGGTCACACAAGATACAATACTAAGACAACAAAATTAAACACCACACAATATGTGTTGGACACCACTATACACAAACACAAATAACGTAAATAGGACATGAGCCATCCTGGAGGTAAAGACGAACCTGAAATATTGTTGAAAAAAACAATACCCTTAGACATCAATACAACTAAATTGCTTGTCCGCTATCGTAACTATTTGTCATGAATTAACACGAAGCAATCATTATTGTAGGCAATCAATGAACACAGCTTCTATGCTCCACGGTATGGTAACTTCAAGCCGATGTGTACACTCCAAGATTTTGTCTCAACAACTCGATTTCCAGATCCTGTGTTACCTGCCCATGTAGGACCTAGGTACCCGGTTGGCCCTTTGCATGTTCGTATGTATGTTTATGGTTGCTAAATGTATACTGTTTGCAGAAGATAGGTCCCATCAATTACAATAGTTTACTTCAGAATTATAATATGACGTCCTTTATGAGCTACATAGACAATGTCGTGATAAAACTCCCGATATATTTTAATTCGTACATGCGCATTTTCTTACAAATTATAGATATGATTTGTAAGTTATTTCATGTATTTATCCAGAACGGTTCTGTATACACATATTAAAATGTTCAGTTTGTTTCTTTGCACATTTGTTGTCGTCAAATAGGAAAATGTTTAAATTACAACACTGTTTATTTATTTATAAAGAAACAGCTGTAGTCATGAATGTTAGTGGTCTTTGCTTAGTATACGAGTTCCATTAGTGACATCCACTTAAAAAATAATTTGTTTGAATATGGGATACGGGATTCCACCACTTCACGAGCTGGGTACAGGCACTTTAATAAAATATGGCAGGATTAAACTAGTTTTATGGGTCCAATCCTCCCACCAAAGACACTAAAGTGCCATATTTTACCAATTTAATTTCACGGGTGGTTACTTAAGTAAAGGAGTGTTGTTCCTATATGCCCGATGTTTAAGACGGCGTTTCTGCTGTTTGTTTTGAAGCAAAATACAAATACCTAAACATGGTATTATTAGAGTTTTTAATTGATATTCCGATGTAATGTATTTGAGTACATTTCGGATTGATTGTCTTTTGCTTTGGGTCAAATTAGACATCGAACAACCAAGACTTGGATACAAAAAAGGCAACGTACCATCACCGGCACCATGCACAACAAGAGTTCCATTGGTAGCACCAACTAGAGTGTACCTACCAGACGGATCATATCCTAATACACTATACAATGTTTCTCGTTCAGGTATGTTAGTAGAACATGTAGACTAAACACAAGGGTTAATGTTAGGGTTATGGTGTTATATCGTGGAGGTCAGTTTTATTGGAGGAGGAAACCGGAGTAGTACATGATAGACTAAATACAAGGGTTAATGTTAGAGTTATGGTGTTATATCGTGGAGGTCAGTTTTATTGGAGGAGGAAACCGGAGTAGTACAGGATAGACTAAATACAATAATCAAATATGAAAAGTTACATATTGAGGAACAATTACAAACTAATAATAAACAATGAAGGCAATGACAACTACCTACAATTTGTTTATGATTAGTACTGCGTGAACTGTCATGCGAGTTTTCAGGTACAATGTTGAGGTAAACTTTGTTTTAGTAATATGAGTCTCTAATAATGATCAAGCTGTGTCTGTCTGTCTGTCCTATTGCGATTGACCTCTTTGGCATCTTCAATCTTTTCTTGTAATCCCGAACAGCACTGTATACTGTCTTGGCCTCTTTTGTTGATAGGAACAGTCTTATTTATTTTCTTAGCCTCTGTCTATTTCCTTCATATATAGCAATGTATATTTTCTTGACCTTTTGTAACAGAAGGACATTATATCTTGCTCAACTATATTGTTACTCTTAACAACACTGTATATTTATGTCATTTATTACCTCTTTTGTAAGTCTGAATAACATTGTATATTTTCGACCTCTTTTATTACCCAGAACAACACTGTATATGTATGGCTTCTTTTTGGAAGTTAAGCAGCAGTGTATATGTTCTTGAACTGCTTTGTTAGTATGAACAACATTGTATATTTTCTGGAAAAAACAAAGTAGAAATCTTGTTACTATGAACAGAACCATATAATTTCTTGAATAACAATGTGGGCATTTGTTAGAATGAACAACAATGTACGTATATTTTCTCGACAAACAATGTAGAAATCTTGTTACTATAAACAGAAAACCTGGAGTGAACCCTGGTACTCTAGAAGGGTAGGTAGTTTCTACTTACAATATACATCCGCTATGTTAATCATCTAGTCCTGCAAATCTTAATTGCCTCGTCGGTTTTCTCTACGTTTATTAATGATATGCTGACGAAATTGGTAATCAGAGGTAAACAGAGGTACAGAAAACTAAAGATCATTCGGTATTTTTGTTTCATTTTGTTATTTCTATATAGAGGACTACAATCATTATCTCTGCCATTCTACAAGGTAAGATTGATCAACCAAACACTGTTTAATATTTGATTACAGGATGCTGGTTTGTGTTTGATAAGTGTCCAAATCATCCAGAATTACAAAAGGATCATAGATCAGCGTCCAATCAGTATTATCGTGATTTCAATGCTGAAAAACATGATCACTCCGGAATAAACGAGAGTGCCTGCCTTGGAAAGGTCAAAACAATGATAAGTAAATGTGGCGCCAAATCATCGTTCACCGTTATCTATGGACCAACAGGTAAAGAATTCAACGTGTCCCAATATACATGTAATAATTAATTTTCCCTTTTTTATATATCTATATTACTGCGCTGATATTGCCAGAAGGTTGCAATCGTGCAAGCATTATTAACTATTTTTAAATAATTGGAATATGTTATAGAAAATAAATTAAAATTATGGGATTTAAGAAAACTTTGAAGATACAAAATAGGTAATCAGAAGCCGGAACAGACAATACAATGTCAAAGGGAAAAGCACAAAAGCACAATTAAACAATGATCTACAAAATACTACTCTGAAAGCTTAAGATTGAACAACATGAACCTCACTAAAAACTGGGGATAAACCCAGGTGCTCTGGAAGAGTGGGCAGTTCCTGGTCCACTAATGGTACCCGTCGCGTTGCTCTTACGACAAACCCGTGGTAAGACACGAATGAGGAAAGGACCGGATTGTGATTACGACAGACAGAACATATATGTGGTAATGTGTAATATTCTGTAACGCCTAACAATTAAGGGTAATGACAAAATTAACGAACTCCGAACAATCTTCCAAAGGGAAAGTCAAAACTCATAAGTATATAGACAGACAAAATCAGTCAACAACTGGAAAACTGTGAAAACCGTAATGATCATAACTTGGTATAAGCATTTCCAAAGAACTGGTGGGTTGAATCAGATTTTGAGGCGCCAAACCTCCCGATTTCATTACGGTTCAAAGGTTCCAGCAGTCACTATAACAGTATTTATAACAATACTGGAACAAAATATGTAAAAGTCATGGTGGCAAACGTAAATTTTCGAAGTTATGTCTTCAGTATTTTTCTCAGCATAGAAGTTATCATCTACTTTATGAATTGTTTGTAGGAGCAATGACACTAGGCGGTGATGGGTGTTATTTCGCCCAGTATGGATGCCCTAAGCATGGCATTCACCATGTAGGCTTCATTAGAGATGTCTGGGCTGAAGCTCACCGGAATGCTGCTAATGACGAAAAAGCGTGTTTATCGAGAGCGTTGCCACAATGGATATACTGCGGAAGTTCTTTAACAAGTCCAATTGTTAGTATTTACAGACCGACAGGTAATATACGTAATATAGCTAGTAGCTAGTTGGTGCAAGCATGTATCTATATAACTAGTCTAGTCGTATGGATATCGATGTATAATATATGGTACCATTTTAAACAGGAGAGCTTGAAGATACAAAATAGTTAATCAGAACCTAAATCGAGGAAGATCAGACAATACAACACAATGGCCAAAAGAAAAAAGAACAAAAGGATAAACAACGATCTACAAAACATACAAAACAACTAAAGATCGAGTAATACGAAATTCACTAAAAACCGGGGGTGAACTCAGGTGCTCCCGAAAGGTAAACAGTTCCTGCTCCACTAGTGGCACCCGTTGTGCTTACAGACATGGTATATCATAATATGCTGGGTGATGTATTTAGACCATTAATCTCTTTCTTATGCCATCTGTTACACTCCTTAAGTTTAAATACATATATTGTCCATTAGAACAGAACGAACAATATGATTACATGGCGCTGGCTTAACAAACCTTTGATTATGATGACTAAAACTTTGAAAATACTAATGGGGCAACAAGAAACCGTAAATCGAAGTAGGACAGACAAACCTACAATTGCCAAAAGGTGAAAGACATGTTAACTATTATTCCAGAAACGCCTCATGTACGCTTCATTAATCATCTATGATTGTATTACAATCCTAATTGATGGTTTATGGTCTATGGTGTTTCAACAATATTTCAGTTACTAGTATATCGTGGAGATCAGTTTAATAGGTGAGGAAACCCGAGTACCAGGAGAACACCACCAACCTGTCGTAAGTCACTGACAAACTTTATCATATATCTCTCCTGATCGGGAATCGAAATCACAACGTTAGTGGTGATAGGCACTGATTGCATAGGTAGTTGTAAATCAAACTACCATGCGATGACGACCATATATATATATTATGGTTTAATACTTGAAATATCTAGTTTCTACCTGTTTTTACAACACTTACTGTATGTATGATTAGGTCATATAAGAGTGGCTGGAGGAGGGTGTTGGATCAAGCCAGATAAATGCCCCGCAGACAGCACTTTAGATACCATGTTTTATGATGGTTGGGGAGCAGCAAATTTGCAAACAGGTAAGTAAAACAATTGTAATAAATTAAAATAATCCCCCTTCAGTAAGAATATATTATAAAAAGCTTTCATAGACATCATAGGGTAATCAAAAACCATAAATCGAAGAACAGCTTACCATACATTGGCCAAAATAACAAGAACAAAAAGACAAAATAAATAGTCCACAAACCACTGCACAAGGTAAAAACACTATATAGATAACGCCCGGTTTAGTAACTGTCAAGTAAATTCACATATTGACGATAATCTAGAATCATTTGTTTTATGCAAACTGATAATGTAATTCATAGCAAATATTTCTGGATTATTTTTCACCAAATATCATGGTTTTATTTGTTTTATCTGTCTTGTTCATCAAAACCTTCAGGGGGAAATATCTCAACCTTGCAACGGAATTGTACGTTGTTTATTCACACCAGAAAATTGGATGGCCTATATTAAAGAAGAGTTTGAAGATACCAAAAGGGTAATCAGAATCCGTATATCGAAGAACAGACAACACAATGGCCAAAAGAAAAAGTATAAAGGAACAAACAACGATCTACAAAACATACACATAAACCTAAAGATCGAGTAACACGGACCGGGAGTGAACTCATGTGCTCTGAAAGTGTAAGCATTTCACAACATTCCTTGCATTTTAAAGTTCATATAATCTACGTTTGGTTTGTTACCGAATGGCCTGTCTGTCTCATTTATTAATATACCCCCCCCCCTCAACTGCCAGATCTTCTATTACTCGTACCAGTCCAATCTTATGTCGTATGACCATCCCAGTGTCACCTCTATACTCACTTAATAAGATTGTTGTGTGTAAGAAAGACGTAAAGACACCATAGAGGGGATTAAAGGATATCTTCATGCGTAGTATAACAACAAATATATTGACTATAAACAATTAAAAATAATCAGTTGCTTGTTCTTTCCTTTTTTTCTTTTTTATCACTGAGTTTATTTCGCAATATATTCCATGGATTGAAGGACTTGTTGAAGATAAAAACAACAACACATGAAAATTAGAAAGTACCGCACTGTCTTTGTAGATTTCATATCGAATATTATTGTTTCATTTGTTCCTAGTGGCATCTAACGTATCATCAAATGCCTCCTTCATGTAATTGATAGCGAGATCGCCTCGATTGTGGTAGATCATGTGTTCGATGCGCGTTCGCCTCGAGTGTCGTAGATAATGTGTTCAATGCGTGCTCGCCTCGAGTGTGGCAGATCATGTGTTCAATGCCTGGTCTATTCAAAGCAAATACAATAAAATTGGTAATATGCTGCTTCTCCTCTTTGCACGAAGTTATTAGGAGGAAGAACACAGTTAATTCAGGATCAAGATCACGTGTCTCAATAAGTAGCGACATGTCTACCTATGGACTATTGTGCAGTGAGTTAGTACTATCAAATTCCGACTCATCATATCATTTAAAATTAACTTTTTTTGACGCCGTGTTATTGCTGAAAACATATTCATTTTGTGTTGACTAAAATTCGTTGACTCACTCAAATATATCATTACAGATGACACTGAAGATAGTTGTTTTCGTAGAGCTGAAACGTTCTGGCGTCATTGTGGCAGCAACACACAATATAAAGTTACAGCATTCTACAGACCACAGGCCAAGTCTTTCACATATCCATAATAAAATGATTAGTTTGTTGTACATCACATTGGCATCGGAATGATTCAATCTTAAGGAGGGGGAATCTAGGCCCATAAGATATAGTATTGAAGTGTCTCGTACAAAGCCAAGAAAGTGAGCGGTCATGTATATGTGTGCTAAAGGTATCGATTGTGCCTCTTTCTAAGATTTTGCGCTTAGATTATGGAATTGTTACGACGGTGTTGTATTTTTATTTTTTCTGTTTACTTTATTCATACTAAGGATTATATCGGACTGTGAGCGCTTAGCGTCAATGCCAATAACCTATGCACTATTTCGTGGGAGATTGGTGATGGAGGAAACCACCGTCTGCTACTATTAAGTTGAACTGTTTTTGTAGGTGGTACAAATTTAAATGATAGTATCCCGAATCCCAGATTGTAGGTCATATAGGATGATCGTTTAAAAATTTGAAGATACCAAAGGAGTAATCAGAAGCCGTAAATCGAAGAATGACAATACAATGGGCAAAAGAAAAAGGTCAAAAAGACAAATAGTGATCTGAAAAACACCGTACATAAAACTATAGATCGAGGTATATGAACCCCACTAATAACCGGGAGTGACCTCGTGTGCTCCTAAAGAGTGCATAGTTCCTGCTCAACATGTACGTGGCACCGGTAATTTTACTCTTGTAGCAAACTCGATGATAATGCATGGATGAGCAAAGAATCGGATTGTGATTACAACAATGGCAAATATCCGTGGTCATTTATGACACAGACATTCGGTAACGGTTAACCATGTCATGGTGGCGACCGAAAATGTATTGTCAAAGTATATCCTGTTGACGAATAGAATCATTCGAACATTGGCAACTACATAGAGAATTACCTTTGGTGATTTAACTATCCTGTTTAGGACCTTGGGTTTTCGTAATCCCAAATGATTTATGAATTATTTGGATTACAAATTGTTTTACTATGAATTGGTACTGATTTGGCTACCACAGAAACGCTTCATGCGCACTGAAATAGATGTCTACGTTTTTTATTGGTAATGTCCTGCTATGGCTCATTACATCAATGTTGTAAGATCAAAGATGATTATCCACTTGTTGGTAATGTTCTGCTATGGTTCATTACATCAATGTTGTAAGATCAAAGATGATTATCCACTTGTTGGTAATGTCCTGATATGGTTCATTACATCAATGTTGTAAGATCAAAGATGATTATCCACTTGTTGGTAATGTTCTGCTATGGTTCATTACATCAATGTTGTAAGATCAGAGATGATTATCCACTTGTTGGTAATGTCCTGCTATGGTTCATTACATCAATGTTGTAAGATCAGAGATGACTATCCACTTGTTGGTAATGTCCTGCTATGGTTCATTACATCAATGTTGTAAGATCAGAGATGAATATCCACTTGTTGGTAATGTCCTGCTATGATTCATTACATCAATGTTGTAAGATCAGAGATGACTATCCACTTCTTGGTAATGTCCTGCTATGGTTCATTACATCAATGTTGTAAGATCAGAGATGACTATCCACTTGTCAAAATACAACATTCTTTAGAGATTGGTTTACATATTTTCTGAGAAATCACCCTATAGCTAAAATTTAAAGACCGATGCTTGTATAGGCCTTGAATGCATGTGACGGGTACAAAATACTGAATTGTAGAGGACACTGAATCATTAGCTACAACCTTATGAAAATAAATTATAGACAGTAATGGTCAAATATTTTACCATTATCGACAACAATTCCACCAATATCATTAAGATGAACAGCTACACATGTCACCTCAACTAATTGAAGTTAAGAAAGAGAGCAACATATGATTTCTGAAATCTAAGTACTGATTTGGGACAGACACAAGCACGTTGCAGGCCTTGTACGCATTTGTTGCTATTTAGTGCTGTCATCAGCAAGATCACAACCATATAATGGAGTCAGATGTTTTATTAAATATATCAAAAGTTAAGAATGATCAGATAAGATATTATTTATGTACAGCTATAAGTTAATATAAAAATGAAAAGGTTATTTTAAAGGATAAATAAGATTGATAGCAAATATATTAATCGTCGTTGGTTCAGTCATATTACTCACCTTTCTTTCTAAAACAATTCATAAGATCTACAACGAGTAATAACATGAACGGGATAGAAATACTCAAGATTCCAACCCAACCCATTACTAGCGAGGACATTCTAGAATCAGGAGCACATGTTAAAGATCTACGATAATTCGATGTTAATTTTTTCTTTATAGTTAAAGTACTGATCAATTCGTCAATGTTTACTAATTGTTCTACAGAAACATTAACATAATGACAATGACAACAATTTCCTTTTGTATCGGGATTTCTTGTGTCGGTCTCCGTCGATGTAGAAGAGGACTCTGTAGTAGTTACGTCTGTCCTTGTCATCGTTACTGTCTCAGTAAATGTTGCAGTAATAGCTTGTGACGTTGTCATCGTTAACTCTGACGTCATCTTTGTTGCCGTTGTTACAGTTATGGACTCAACAGCTGAAATAGAAAAAAAAGACAGGTTATAGTAGCCATAGAGAGTGAGTGAGTGAGTGAGTGAGTGAGTGAGTGAGTGAGCTATTGGTGCTTAACGGAGCGTACAAGTGACATTTCGATTAGATGATGATTATGTCCGCTTTGTATAGTGCTAAGTTACTGAAACAACAGTTTGCGCATAGACTTATCACCTCACTGACACATTATCCAGATTCCTAGCCAACGAGTATTTGATCTTGTTTTTCTTAATGCTGTGTGCTTAGCGAAGTAGTAGTAAATACCAATTTCATAGTCATTGGTTTGACCTGATCCCACGATCTACCAGTCTAGGCGAACATGCTAATCATTACACTACAAATAACAATAGCAGCAAATACAATACATTTGCACATCAAGAACTATAAAACCAACAACAAAAACAACAGCACTGTTGCCAAATCGTAGAAAGGTACAAAACCAAAACCCCTAACACACATTCATTTTCCTGGCTTCGTACAGGCACTTCAAACAAAAAATACATGTAGGTGGGATAAGACAAGTAGCATGGGCCCAATTCTTTGTTCTTATAATAAATAGTTTATGTTGTTAGTTTATTGTATACGTACTGACTTTATTACGTTGCAATAGTATTGTGTTCATCACAATTTTCTGGTGACTATCACGGATTTGTTGGGTAACCGTTCCCTTACCAAGCATCGTGTCTTATTCTCAGCTTTTGTGTTCGATACTTTTATTTCATGTCCCACATGTATTTCTTGTCGAGATTATGAATATATTTGTTTTCATTCTTCTATTTGTTGTCTAACGNTTTTTTTTTTTTTTTTTTTTTTTTTATATATTTTTATTTTATTTTTCGTTTTCGTTTTCGTTTTCCCCCTCCCAGAGGGTGTGCTGGGGGTTGAATAGGCATTATGTTTCTCCGTCCTAGAGGCACTAGTCCTCTAAAAGGGGTCAACCCCGCAGGAACCCCGAGTTATAGAAATGGGAATGAGAGCTTCTTCGGCTTGAAGGGGCTTCCGTCGGTTGTGCGGGGTGTATAAATTGACAACCAACCCGTCCTTCGGATGAGAAGTAAATAAAACCGAGGTCCCGTGTTGAGAAATTGCCACCCTCTTCGCACGTTAAAGAACCCAATTTAACAGCTTATTATGAACATTATGCTCATGATGAGTGGTCCATAGGAGACCTGTTGCACTGGCAAAATTATCCGTCCCTACCCATCACATTTCCCTTTTGCGAGTCCCGTGGCGTTTAAATTATTCTCGTCCTGAATATAGCTGAAAAATTGCTTGCTGGACGTTAAACATCAATCAATCAATCAATCAATTTTTTGTTTGTTTGTTTGTTTGTTTGTTTGTTTTTATTTTTTTTATTTATTTTCTGTTCATATCTTGTTTTTTTAAGAATCCCACTCGTTTGACTTTAAAAGCTGCTGTACATACACACTAATCATTCATAAAGGTTAATATTACCAATGTATATATTCTTACATGTTCGGTAAATTGCGGTATTGTTATTGCCCCCGCAATCTTGTGTCCGATTTGCAGGACATGGTAAATCACAGTAGCTGTCATCCACAAGTGTACCAGTCACGTTGTCAGAACCACAGTGACAAGAATAAATATTCTAAAACAATTCAATTCTTTAATGGATTAATTAATGAAAGTTTGAAATTTCAAGGGAGTAATCAGAGACCGTTAATCAAAGGAGAGTTAATATAGTGACACAAATTAAACACACACAAAAAAATATAAACAAATACACAAAACACAAAGCTTAAGATTGAGCAACACGAACCCCACACAAAACTAATGTTGGTGATTTATTCCACTTTCAACAATGTTTCAGTTATATCATAGCGATCAGTTTTATTGGTGGAAGAAACCGGATTACCCAGAGAAAGCCACCGACATGCCGCAAGTCACTGACAAACTTCATCACAAAATGTTGTATCGAGTACATCTCGTCATGTGCGGGATTTAAGCTCACAACTTTGGTGGTGATTGGCACTGATTGCCCATGTGAATCCATCTGCTATGTGATCACGACCACAACAGTTTCCATATAATATAACACTTTTAATTATTTAGCTTTCAAATATTTCGGTTGTGAACGTCCCTGATGAGATTTGTTCCAGAAACGCTTCGTCCGCACTAAATTCGATGGCATCTTTTTTGTATTACTGATGTATGTAATTGCTGATTTATTTAAGAATTGAATGCATTTTTTTTGTAGTTTTATTGGCGTGTAAAAGCGTGGACCGAATCACATTTTGTGTGAAGCTCACTAGTGCTTCATACAAAAAATGTGCCTCTGTCCACGCTTTTACACGCCTATAAAAGTACCCCAAAAAAATGCATTCAATTCTTATAATTACATTTAAATCACACCAAAATTTAATACATATAGTTGAATTTTTCGTTGTTAGTTTTATTTGTGTTAGATTATTTGCTGTTGGAAATTACTATGCCATTGATTGTTTACATCTGACGTCGCCATGTTGCCAGGTGCAAGTTCGGGTTTGAGTTTTATTGGGATGTAAAAACATCTCTTTTATAATAATGTGAGCACTTCATAACCAATCATATAGTAACATTTCAATGAAAAACGGAAGTAATGTAATTATTCCATTTATAAATGTAAACAAAATGTTTACCTCCACTCCAGCATACATGTAGTTCTTATTTTCACAAGTCTCAACACAATGTGTTACGGAATTTGCAATACTGCTAAAATGTGCTCCCGTCAGAATTTGTTTTCCGGGGTCGTTCTCAAAACAACCAAGATATTCTGTGCCTGAAATAGAGGATATTATATACGATCAACTAACTTTGTTTGTTCTATTTGTTTATATATATGATTAATATGATATATTATTTTGTTTATGGGAATATTTTTTTTTTATTTTTGATAATATTGCATCATCAGTACAAATAGGTCATCAAAAATAGGTCAAGTTCTTTACAATTTTTAAATTTTGACCTTGATTTTGATATGTTCTAGATATTTCTGCATATGGTTTATGCAAACCTTTAACTTGAGTAAGCATGTTTACTTCGGAATATTCTAGAAAATGTCATTAAAAAGTACATAAAGAGAAGAGAATTTTAGAACAGCCAATCTGAAATTTAGGATTGATATAACAGCTGGAATCTATAGCATTGTATTTGAATATAGTTATTTAATGAAGTCATGTGACTTGAACATTGAACTACATACTCTTGCATAATACATTTCCATCTGCAATAGTGTTTTCATTGTATATGGTGGCATACTCGGACCGTTATCCCACCATATACAAATACCTATATCTTCCTCGCTTGTATTCAAGAGGATTGTGCGTTGTAGTGGATAATAGATCCTTTGTTTTCTCAGCTTGACTATATATATAGGGGCATATCATCCACTACAACGCATACATGCCCAATCCTCTTGAATACTACACTGTCATGTGGGAAGTATTTCATTTATATTCCTGACCAGAACACGCTTACTAACAACAAGTCATGTAAGAAACGCTTTGCACCGGTATGGGCTTTTGGGAGTAAGCTTTAATTGCCGCAGGGAAACTATGCTATAACCGATAGATTTGAAATAGTTGTCCTTGCAAAAATCCTTCATAAATTATGATAAAGCACAAACTTCCACAAAAAACTGAAATGAGACATCATTTGCTTCGTTAAGCATCCTCTGCTATATGGAGAAAAGGAAAAGCTTGACAGGTGCCAAGTGTGAAGCAGGAACTACATACCCTTCAGGATCACCTGAGTTCCACTCCGTCTTATTACTTGTCTTAGTGAAGCTTGTGCTGTTCATCTTAGTGAAATTGCATGTCCTCACGTTTTTTGTTCCGTGTTGTGATGTCCGTTGTGATTTCCGTGCTTAAAACGAAGCTCGGTTACGAAGCCGTAAATCGAAGGACAGAAACACAATGACCAAATTAAAACGGATAAAAGGCCAAGCAAT
Organism: Gigantidas platifrons; assembly: GCA_002080005.1. Taxonomy (NCBI): domain Eukaryota; kingdom Metazoa; phylum Mollusca; class Bivalvia; order Mytilida; family Modiolidae; genus Gigantidas; species Gigantidas platifrons. Next base: position 244,991 of record MJUT01000724.1, read on the forward strand.
GATATACTAACTACAAAGAAAACCAAAGAATGTTTGATAAACTATATATCGGACAGAAAGCTAGACAACGTTGATGTAATAGCTGTACATGTAGGAACTAACAACGTGTC
>MJUT01000724.1:251339-262557 GCA_002080005.1 Gigantidas platifrons
GTGTCCATCACGGTTTTGTTGGTGTTTATCACTGTATTGTTGGTGTCCATCACGGCTTTGTTGGTGTTTATCACTGTATTGTTGGTGTCCATCACGGCTTTGTCGGTGTTTATCACTGTATTGTTGGTGTCCATCACGGTTTTGTTGGTGTCCATCACGGTTTTGTTGGTGTTTATCACTGAATTGTTGGTGTCCATCACGGTTTTGTTTGTGTCCATCACGGTTTTGTTTGTGTCCATCACGGTTTTGTTGGTGTCCATCACAGTTTTGTTTGTGTCCATCACGGTTTTGTTGGTGTTTATCACTGTATTGTTGGTGTCCATCACGGTTTTGTTTGTGTCCATCACGGTTTTGTTGGTGTTTATCACGGTTTTGTTTGTGTCCATCACGGTTTTGTTGGTGTCCATCACGGTTTTGTTGGTGTTTATCACGGTTTTGTTTGTGTCCATCATGGTTTTGTTTGTGTCCATCACGGTTTTGTTGGTGTTTATCACGTTTTGTTTGTGTCCATCACGGTTTTGTTTGTGTCCATCACGGTTTTGTTGGTGTTTATCACGGTTTTGTTTGTGTCCATCACGGTTTTGTTGGTGTCCATCACGGTTTTGTTGGTGTCCATCACGGTTTTGTTGGTGTTCATCACGGTTTTGTTGGTGTCCATCACGGTTTTGTTGGTGTTTATCACGGTTTTATCGGTGTTTATCACGTTTTGTTGGTTTCCATCACGGTTTTGTTGGTGTTTATCGCGGTTTTATCGGTGTTTATCACGGTTTTGTTGGTTTCCATCACGGTTTTGTTGGTGTTCATCACGGTTTTGTTGGTGTTTATCACGGTTTTGTTGGTGTCCATCACGGTTTTGTTGGTGTTCATCACGGTTTTGTTGGTGTCCATCACGATTTTGTTGGTGTTTATCACGGTTTTGTTGGTGTCCATCACGGTTTTGTTGGTGTTTATCACGGTTTTATCGGTGTTTATCACGGTTTTGTTGGTTTCCACCACGGTTTTGTTTGTGTCCATTACGGTTTTGATGGTGTTTATCACTGTATTGTTGGTGTCCATCACGGATTTGTTGGTGTCCATGACGGTTTTGTTGGTGTTTATCACGATTTTGTTGGTATTCAACACGGTTTTGTTGGAGTTTATCACGGTTTTCTTGGTGTCCATCACGGTATTGTTGGAGTCTATCTCGTTTTTTTTTGTGTGTTCATCATTGTATTATTGGAGTTCATCATGGTTTTGTTGGTGATTATCACTGTTTTGTTGGTCATTATCACTGTTTTGTTGGTGCTTATCACGGTTTTTTTTGTGTTCATCACTGTTTTATTGCAGTTCATCATGGTTTTCATGGTGTTCATCACGGTTTGTTGGCGTTTATCACGTTTTGTTTGTGTTCATCACTGTTTTATTGCAGTTCATCATGGTTTTCTTGGTGTTCATCACGGTTTGTTGGCGTTTATCACGTTTTTTTTTGTGTTCATCACTGTTTTATTGCAGTTCATCATGGTTTTCTTGGTGTTCATCACGGTTTGTTGGCGTTTATCACGGTTTAATTGGTGTCCATCATGGTTTTATTCATGTCCATCACGGTTTTTGTTCGTGTTCATCGATGTTTTGTTGGTATCCATTACAGTTGGGCTTGCATTGTTGTGTTTGTTAAATGAATGACAATCTGTACGTGCTTATTAAGGTGATCCTAGGCTAAGGTTATCGCTACAAAACTAATACGGTCATCATCATGATCTGGTTGACCGTTACGAAATATTGATATCTCAAATGACAGTGGGTCGGTTAATTTTTACGTATTTGTTTCCATTCCTCTATCACAGCCAAGACTTTGAACGGACTTGACTTAACATGAATAAACCGACAGTTATCTTATAAGAAGCAGGAACTGATTACTCTTCGTGAGCCCCTAGGTATGTCATGGGGTCCGTGTTCTGTTGTTTTTTTTTGTGTCTTCGTCCTGTGTTTTGTGTACCCAATGTTACCAGTGTCTGTGGATTGTCCATTCTTGATTGCCCCCCTCCTCCCCTTCCGTTTTCTTTAACGTTTATTCGAAATATGTCAGGATTATATGGTTGTCCTAGTTTGTGGAATTAATGTTTATATATATTATTTTGTATCTACCACATATGTTCTACTGGTTCTATGGGATGCATCTTATTAATATTTCAACGGACTAGAAGTAAGTTTGTGTCTCGTGTTTGAGGAATTGCTTGTATTCTACCTGACACGTTAAAACTACTTGCAATATCTTGTTGGATGTGATCTCAATGTTGAACAGTAAATTGTATTCGTACATTTAGATGAGGAATCACAAAATTCCCTGTTATTCTATGTTTCACTTGTCGTAAACACTTCCCTGTCCTTTCCTCGTTCATGACTTATCACCGGGTTTGTAACTAGACCAACACGACAGGTGCCACTAGTGGAGCATGAACTGCTTTCCCTTCCGGAGTACCTGAGTTCACCCCCGTTTTTAGTGAGGTTTGTATTACTCGATCTTTAGTTCTTTGTGTAATGTTTTGGATATCGTTGTTTGCCCTTTTGTCCTTTTTCGTTTGGCCATTGTTTTCTTCTTCTATTTACGGATTTACCCCTTCGATATCTTCAAACTCTTCTTGTTGTCTTTACATAGGTGTTAAACTGAATTATCTCCCTTGTTTCAATGTAGTTTTAGGGTAATCGCATGTAACTAATAGTTAAAAATTAGTCTGTAATCAGTATATACTGAGGCCTAGATTTGGAGATTTTGTACCTCTATACAACAGTGTTTGCTATAAAGTATGTTATTGATGGTTGACATATTACTCACATGTGGAATGCACACACATTATTTCATCACGAAGGGAGGCTTGTGCCGATAAAGCCAGCTTAACCCCATCCCTTTCTTAACTTCCTGTACCAAACCAGGAAAGTGAGAGGTCATGTATTTGTGTGTTAGTGGTATCGATTTTGCTTCTTTCTACGATTTTAATATTTGATTTTGGAATTGTTCGGACAGTGTGGTATTTCTTGTTTTTCACTTTATTTAATCCATCAACTGCAGATTGTTCTGTCTTACCTGATAGGATATATTGTCCCGATACTACCATTTTGGAATGGAAATTAAATTTGATCTAATCATCGATTTTGATCATTAGTTTAGTTCAATATTAGATATTCTTACATATTCTGTAGATGGCGATTTTCTGATCCCCTCCGCAGTCTTGTTCCCAATTTAAAGGACATTCTGCATCACAGTTGCTGTCGTCCACCAGTGTACCAATCACGTTGTCAGAACCACAGTAACATAAATACCTATCCTAAAACAATTCAATTTTAATCAATGCATTACTTATTGAAGATTTAAAAATAGCTAGCCGTAAATCGATCGTAGGAGAGTTAATACAGTGACTAAACAATTAACAAATAAACAAACAAGCAAACAAAAAACACAAACACTAGAAAACACTCCAAAGAAAACTTACGACTTAAGAACACGAAAAGCACACAGAACTGATGCTAAGTCATGTGTTCCGGAAGTATCATCCGTTCTTGTTCCACTAGTGGCATCCGTCATGTGACTCGTGCCAAACATCCACTGATGAGAAAATGAAAGTGAAAGTAGGACAGGATTATGACTATCACAGACGGAAAATATTTGTGATCATCTTTGACACAGGCTATTCCAGAAACGCGCCGTCCGCTCTAAATTAGATATCTACGTTTTAATTACTATCACTGCGTCAATACCTCTGATGGTGGACTATTAGTCCCCGAGGTATCATCCGCATAGTTTTCAGTGTTTCTATAACTGAGTCGATACCTCTGCTGGTGAACTATTAGTTCCCGAGGTATCATCCATCCATTAGTCAGTACTTCGGCACTGAAATGGTTTATAAGATATATTCATAACTGAAATTTACAGTTTGTAAATAATGTAATTATTATGAAAACTAAGATTCTCCTTCCTCAGACACGCATGACCTTAACATATTTTTGGTTATACTCTTTATGCTTTAGGAGTCGTCGTGGTCCTAATCATATGGTAGTTGGACTTACAACTATCTGTGCAATCAGTGCTGTTACGTAAATACTCTAGTAACCGAAAGATACAACTAACAATCTAAGTTCATATGCATTAATATAATAACAAAAAATAATTAACAATGATGTACAATTACAGAAATTAAATTAATATAACAGGCCTAGATTGTTCACAATTAAATGTCTTTGAATAAATGTTATTTTCCTGTCCAGTATAATAGTTTGATACTTTCTTATAAATTCATGTTGAATTAAAGTATCCTTCAGTTCTAATTCACAAAGTTTCCAAATAGTATCGTTGAAACTGTTAATAGTTCAATGTTCAGGTCACGTGACTTCACTAAGTAAATAGATCCAAATACAATGCTATAGATTCCAGCTGTTATATAAATCCTAAATTTCAGACTGACTGCTCTTAATTTTGCTGCTCCTTATATACTAATTTAATTATATTCTAAAGTTTTCAACAAATGTGTGACCTTGTTAACATACATAAACAATATGTAGAAATATCTAGAACATATAAAAGGTCAAGGTCAAAATTAAAAAAAACTTGCAAACAACTTAACTTATTTTTGATAACGTATTTGCACCGATAATGTAAAATTATCAACAATAAAAATATTCTTATAAACAAAATATTATATCATATTTATTATACATATATTTACATAGCAGTGCTTATCACCACTAAAATTGTGAGTTCGAACTCTGTTCATGGCGAGGTGTACCCGATACAACATCATATGATAAAGTTTCTCAATGACTTGCGATAGGTCGGTGATTTTCTACGGGTACTCTGCTTTCCTCCACCAATAAAACTGACGGCCACGATATAACTGAAATATTACATTAAACACCATAAACCAATCCAAACAATACCTTAGGCTCGTTGGCTTACTTGCTCCCAAACACTTATTTAGCTTTCCAATATATTGGCGTATCTGAGCGTACCTGATGACGGTTTTTCCAGAAACGCGTTGTGCGCACTAAATTAGATATCATCGTATTTATTACTGATGTATGTAATTGCTGTTATATTCCATTTATAATTTTTTTTTTAAAGTATCTACCTCCACTCCAGCGTATATGTAGTGCTCATAGTTACAAGTATCAACACAACGTGTTACAGAATTTATTAAAGTGAAGAATTGTATTCCCGTCAGAAGTGGTTTGCCGGGGTCGTTCTCAAAACAACCAAGATATTCTGTGCCTAAAAAAGAGGAATTTATTAAAGTGAAGAACTGTATTCCCGGCAGAAGTGGTTTGTCGAGGTCGTTCTCAAAAGAACCAAGATATTCTGTGCCTAAAAAAGAGGATATTATATATGTTCAACTAACTTCGTTTGTTCTTTTCAACTATATATATGAAGGCCCGAGTGTCTCAATGAGTTAGATAGTTGGATTACCTAACCACTCATACAAGCCTATCGCTAATACGGCGTGGGTTCGCGCCCGGATTTATAAATTACAAAAAAGGGTGCACTCGACTCGCATCCTCAATTGATAAAGCTTACCAGTTGTTTGTCCATGATCGGTGGTTCTTCCCGGGTACCCCGGCTTCTTCCACCACTAAAACTTGTCGCCATGATATAGCTGAAATATTGCTGAAGGTTGCGTTAAACACCAAAAATCAAAACAAAAAAAATCAAAAAATCCACTATATTTTGTATGAATTACGTTCATTCGGTGTGAAGATAAGTAACGGATGATTATAATTATAGTCTTTTTGTTATATTTTAACATCTTTTTTTATGTTGTTGTGCTACATTTTAGACGTTTTTATATATATATATATATTATAATAATTAAAATAGAAAAAAAAACAATATGAAAATCAGAAATATCTGACATGTAGCATCGGTTAGAATTAAGCCATAGATACACATAAAAACTCGATATGTCCACCTCATTTTTACCAAACCTTTTCGTGTAATGTAACAGAAAAATCTGGTGAGAAATATAACTTCTATTTACTGATTCACCAATAGCGATTACATTAATAGTAAGAAATAATTAAGATGCAGATTTTACTTCAATGGTAATAAATTGTATTAACCAATTAATTAAGATGTAAGTTTACAGATTTTATTGGTAAAACTATTGTATTAATTAATTATAAATATTCAAAACATGAAAATGAACTTCCATTACTGGATTTCCAATTAAAGTCATATATGTAAATCTCGCTGCGTAATTAAGACCATTGATAGTATATTTTCTTTAAACATTTTACAATAACGTATCAAGATAATAAATGAGTTCCATTTCTTAAAAATATTCTTTTGTGAATGACTTTAAAGAAAAGTCGACCTGGAATACACAAATAATAGGAAAACTAAAATGTGTTGAGGAACATTTGAATGGAGTAGACTATTAAACAAGATTAATGATTAACGGAATGCAAAATAAATATAAATCTGAAAGTAACATTCATATAGGACAATATCTACATTTTATATAATAAAATCTGAGTTTGTGTAACCATGACAACAATTTCAGTGGAAACACAGGTATACTTCAAAAGACAACATACAAGGCTTTTTATTAGTGATATATTAACTCACATGTGGAAAACACGTGTATCACCGAACCATTTCACTAAGAGAGGAGATTTGGGCCCACAAAACCTGCCTTTCTTTATTGAAGTGCCTGTACCAAGCTATGAAAAAGTGCACTTATGTATTTGTGTGATTGTGGTATTGATTTTGCCTCAGTCTCTACAATTTGTCGATGGTATTTTGGAACTGTTCAGACAGTGTGGTATGTCTCCCATCTTTTATGGTACATTTGTACTTCCATGAATCAGAAATGTTATCAAATACTAGTAAAAATGAACGCAACCCACAGTGTGACATGTTCGGAAGTTGTTATAGCATTGAAATACAGTGATGAAACAAAATATATCATAACATTTGATTTAATAAACGTTAGAGACAACCGAAGGGGCAATAAAGAATGAACACTCCAGAGAAACCGGCAACACTAGGCACACAATACACAGGGTGAACCAAGGTACTCGCGAAGGGTAAGACGTTCCAGCTCATATGACACTCGCCAAAAATATACACTATATAACAGTGCAATACAATTAGCTAAATTTAACAAGAAAAGATATCAAGCAAATTATATTTTGCAGAAAATGTTCAAAAATCTTTGTTTTTGACAAAATAAACCTGAATTGCTCAGTCACATTTACGTATGTACTATGTATAGTCATTCAACATTATTTTCTCGTCAATACTGCAGATAAAATATAAAATTGTAAGATCAAGAAGTTTCATTTTAAAAATCCTGGATTTATTAAAATACGGGTGTTTGAGATGGGTATTAAGCATTTTTTGTTTCTTGTAAGACTCCTATCGTTTCACTCGTATAATTAAGTCCGGTAAAATTCGTGTCGATGATAGAAGAAAAGAAAAATCTATATAAAAGGGAAACAATCCATTGTAACCTAAGAATAGCCTTGTTTGAGCAACTTAAGAAGAGTTTGAAGATACCAAAGGTATAATAAGAATCCATATATTGAAGGACAGACAACACAATGGCCAGAAGAAAAAGAACAAAACGACAAACAACGACCTACAAAACTTACACATAAAACTAAAGATCGAGTAACACGAACTCAACTAAAAACCTGGGGTGAACTCTGGTGCTTCGGAAGAGTGCGCAGTTCCTGCTCCACTAGTGGCATCCGTCGTGTTAATCTAGTTACAATACAAACCCGGTGATATGTCATGAATGAAGAAAGGACCGGAAATGTGTAACCAATTGATTGTTGTTTAATTAACGTCGATTAAGTGATCTGTACCTCAGCTATATCATTGACGTAAACAAGTCTGTGTACAACAATCAATTGGATTATAAGTGGTATTGGTATTTGGTTTTAAGCGAAGTTTGTTTTGCTCATGTTTTGGTTTACTTTGTGGTGTATTTTTTTTATCATTACACGTAGTTGTCTTTTTCTTATTTTTCGCAACTCGATAGGTGGGTTTATATCAGCCGAATTGTTTCTAAGTAAAATATTTGCATTATTTAAATTTAAAATTCCTAAATAATGTACATATTATTTTAACTAAAATTCGTTTTTCTCAGTCATAACACAGGGACTTGCTCCCGGTGAATAAAAAGATCGACTATCCACATATATACACTAGACAAGGGAGATACAAATGTCGTCGGTAGCCACGCTTCAACTCATTTTATTTCCATTAATACCTTTCATCTCACCGCTAGTCCTCCTTAATTCGTTTAACAAGATGTTTATCTAAGAATTACAACAGCAGTTACCTTGATTAAACCCTACTCGACTTAAAAAAAAATAGCTTCATTCACTCCAAATCATCCTTTTCAACATCCGATGATTACCAAAACGAAACTGACGACATTGAACTTACGTTCGGGCTTACTCGGGGTTTTTCTTTCATGCACGATAACTCCAGTTCATTCACATTCAAAATCCCGCTTTAATATATTAAAAGTTTCGCCCGGTTTTGTAGCGATAACAGCACTGACAGTGGTACAGTTGTAACTGCCATAGAATTACAAGCTAACAACACTGTGTGGATCGAGGCTCAAGATTCCTTAGATCTCTACTTTGGCTGGTCATGTTTAACTATTGTAAGACTGCAATAACACTGTTTGGATCGAGGCTCGGGGTTCATTGCTATTTTTGTTTTTCTGATCTCTGTTATTAATAAATAGCAGCGCCATTTGACGTTTGTAAATAAAATTATGATAAAAAACATTTGAATTAAGACTTGAAGAAAATGCAGTAATTTGTACGTTCATTGGAGTGTTAAACAAAGCCATGTTTGTAAGAAGCGTGAGAGGTTCTCAGCATAAAGATATTATCTCGTCATTGACTCTAAAACTCAGTAAATACTTAGATAATGTCATGTCAACTTCAACGCTTTATCTTCTTATTTACGTAATAAGTGGTGTAAGTAGAAGAGAGGTGATAATAAATGCTGCTTGAACTACTGCTAACACTTCCGGGGCACCTTAGTCCACCCTCGGTTTATAGTGGGTTCGTGTTGCTCGATCTAAAGTTTTTTGTGTAATGTTTTACCGATCGCTGCTTGTCCTTTTTCCTATTTCCATGTATTTCGTTTGGTCATTGTATTGTCTGTCCTTCGATTTACGGCTTCTAATTACCTCCTTGGTATCTTCAAACTCTTCTTATGGACATTGGGGTAAGCAGTTCCTGCTTCTTATAATAAAAATAACAATAAAAATAAGACACCCGCTGTGTACCTCATATATACAGTCAGGTAAAAGTATTTGCAGTAACAGAGACAAATTCTACGTACAATTTAAAAAGATCCATTGTCATTACATTATGTTACAATCGTCGTGATAGCACAGACAATCATGCATGTATCTCCGATCTGAAATTAAAATATAACACTGAATGTATATCGTATATCACTACAAACCGCGTCCATGGTGTGATGGTTAACGTGTTCTCCTCGGTGTAGTAGATCGTGTGAGATCCGCTCGGGTCAAATCAAAGAGGGCAAAATTGGAATTTTCTGCTTCTCTGCTAAGCGCGGCATTAAGGAAAAAGAGCAAACACTGGTTACCTCGGAATCAGGATAATGTGTCCGAGCGGTGCGACATGTCTACCTATAGACTGTTGTTTCCGTGAGCTAGTACTATAAATATCCAACCAAGCGTATAGTCTAATACAAAACGTACATCATCATCATCGTCTCATCGAAATGAAACTTCTTATAACTATGATATAGGTGAAGAAATACCCATTTGGTGTTAAACAACAATCACTCACTCATTCACAATAGCAATGAATGTGTATTCTATAACACAGATTGTTCATTATGGTGGTTTAGTATATTACTGAATAGTAAACTACATCCCATGGAATAAAGGTCAGCGTGATCACATCGAGTGCAGTAGATCGTGGGTTCGAAACCCAGAACGGTCAAACCAAGGACTATTAAATTGGTATCTGTTGTTTCTTTGCTAAGCAAAGCAAACAGCATTAAGGAGAAAGAGCAAAGACTGGATCGTTTAGAATCAGAATAATGTGTCTAAGTGGAACGACATGTCTACCTACAGATTGTTGTTTCAGTGAGTTAGAACTATAAACATCTAACTAAGCGTGTTGGTCTAGTACAAAGTGGACGTCATCATTATCATCTCATCAAATATAACGTATTCTCGCCAAGATTTCGCTCAATCATTGCTCATATTTTGGCTTTAAGCAACAATCACACACTCACTCTTGACTGAGTATTATAAAAATAAAACATGCCTGCATGTCTATTATATCATTAAGTGTTTATCATGTAAAACTGACCGTATATTTGACTTTAACCTTTTCTAGAAAAATAATAAACATCAATCAAGAATAGATAATCCAGAATCCAGTAAACATAGAACGAAAACAAGCAAACTAAACACAAATCGGGATAATTCTTTTACGAAAATATTGTTATCCATGTTAAACAAAAGTTTAAAGGATACCGAAGGGGTAATAAGAAGGACAGACAATACAATAGACGTAGACCTAGACGTTTTGTAGCGACGACTAGACACAATACCTAGAATAAGAAAGACAAACAATACAATAGACGTAGACCTAGACGTTTTGTAGCGACGACTAGACACAATACCTAGAATAAGAAAGACAAACAATACAATAGACGTAGACCTAGACGTTTTGTAACGAGCCACGACTAGACACAATACCTAGAATAAGAAAGACAAACAATACAATAGACATAGACCTAGACGTTTTGTAGCGACGAATAGACACAATACATAGAATAAGAAAGACAAACAATACAATAGACGTAGACCTAGACGTTTTGTAGCGACGACTAGACACAATACCTAGAATAAAGACAAACAATACAATAGACGTAGACCTAGACGTTTTGTAGCGACGACTAGACACAATACCTAGAATAAAAACAAACAATACAATAGACGTAGACCTAGACGTTTTGTAGCCACGACTAGACACAATACCTAGAATAAGAAAGACAAACAATACAATAGACGTAGACCTAGACGTTTTGTAGCCACGACTAGACACAATACATAGAATAAGAAAGACAAACAATACAATAGACGTAGACCTAGACGTTTTGTAGCGACGACTAGACACAATACCTAGAATAAGAAAGACAAACAATACAATAGACGTAGACCTAGACGTTTTGTAG
>MJUT01000724.1:281665-306818 GCA_002080005.1 Gigantidas platifrons
TTATGTATATAATTAAGTACAAATGATTTTTCTATTGGATTATGGAACTGTTCAGACAGTGTGGTAATTGTTGTTTTGCATTTTATTACTGATGATTGGACCCTGAATTAATTTGGATGATGCATTCCAGCCAAATTATAAATCCATAGCATTATGGAGAGTGAGCAAAGCCAGTTTCACTATAAGTCAGGACCATGTGTCCGATTAGAGCGACATGTCAACACGAGTACTATTATTTCTGTAAGCTAGAACCATAACAATCCAGCATAGTGGGTTAGCCTGGTATATAGCAAACATAACAATCTCATTAATAAGTATCTTATTTTGGCCATTATGTCACTGAAAATGTTCTCACTTGGCGCTAAACAACAAACTCTCCCCCAACCAAGGAACGTAAAACTATTTTGCAATTTGATTTCATCGTATTGATATGAAGTTAAAACAACTTTGAATGTTACCTTGTATGTAATAGCTACTAATGGAAACTGGACTACTGGTGAGGGAGGGGTGTGTATTGGTTTCCTCTTTGATCAGCTGATAGCAGCAATAACCACAATAAACACAAACGCAACAACCGCAATACTGGCAACAGTTGTATAAACTGGTATGTTGCAACAAAGCCAGTACTATTACATAATATTTTTAGTAAATATACTTTACTATTTAAAAACGAACAATTGTGCTGAATTTTAGCCATTTTAAGATAGATTTACTGGATTAGAACCCTTGTTTCTCAGCTTAATAAAATATTTATAGCATAACCATTCTTTCATTCCGAATGTCGATAATAAACCACGGCTAACCGAATAACACAGTCAAAAACGAATGGGCGATGATAACTAGTGCAAAAATTCATTATTATCATTGCTCGATTATCAGAGCTTTATGTTTTAGATATGGAATGCAAGAATATGTATGTTGCTTATTATGCAGATCTTTCACATTTGTTTGCGCTAGTAAGACATTTCAGAAACGTTTATCAGCTGTTAGTGCAACTTTTACCATGGCGATATATCTGAGAATTCAACAAAGAAATATTACCATGATATTTTGTTTTACTAAATCAGCCAAACAGAAAAGTATTCGACTTCGTCTATCTAATGTTGTCGTGATTATTGAGTTTTAATGTCTGTGTACTTGATTTATCTGAGAATATGATACGACAACACACAATCAGGAAGCTCATAATACATCGTGAAAAAACGATAGATGACGTGACGACCAGGTGTGGTGTAATTGTAAGCTTGTCATGCTCCATAAGCTAGCACAATGCCATCGATGTGATGTTCTAATTTATAAATAGATGTAGAGAAACAGTTGTTAAACTGACACGAATAAAAACATGGATATAAAAATTAGTACACACGAACCGTTTTTTAAATAACTTTCATCAGGTACGCTCATGATGGAAATATTGAAAAGCCAAATCATTTAGTAATCGTTGGTAGTAATAAAACGAAAGGACCTAAACCTAATAAGCTAAGGTAATCAATGTCCGAGATAGGAGAACCGTAGTTAGGAACGAAATTAGGATATATATATCCTTACTGGGAATTGTTGACTAAATCAGGATTACGACAGTACACACTTTTGTGCTTAGCACGAAAGTATATGGATGTAAGTGAGCACATGACAAAAAATCTGAAACAGATACATATCGATTGGTAAAAGACAACAGTTTTAATACCTTTCTTTATCATATACTTGTAGATGTGTCATTATTCGAATACATGAATTGAGACTTAATTGTTTGCACGCATCATGTAGGAGTAAGAGCAAAGACTGGTTGTCTCGGAATCAGAATATTGTGTTCCTGTGAAGCAGCATCTCTGTTGTTTCAGTGATCTAGCACTATAAGAATCCAACTAAGCGTGTTGGTCTAGTGCAAAGCAGACATCGTCTTCATCTCATCGAGTTTACATGTAATTTGTTCTAGAAATAGCTGTAATATTGCTTATTTGGCGTCAAACGCACTCACTCTAGTTTTTACATTAGGTGAATCTTAATATTTATTATTAAAAGGTGAAATGCAAAGGTTTTTGAGTATTTGATTTTATTGCTTTGCTCGATAAAGATACATAAAAAATGCCGAAAATACAATTTTTTGGTGCCAAGTGTGTCGCCGTTTATGTGTAAACACAGGTAAATTTATCGTTTATTGTATAATTTTAACTTTCGGTTCTACTGCGCCTGCGAGAAGAACATAGCTTCTCGATATTCTGATGATGAAAGTGACCAAAGTAATATCAACATTAAAAAATATATATAAAAATGTATTTAAAAAAAATACAAGCCGAACTTTTGTACTCTAACTGTTTATTTACATTTAGACAATATTCGCCAGGGAATTTATAAATAGGCTTCTCTTAAAAAAGATATTGTATATGGAAAAAATGATCAATACTAGTAACTCTGATTATTTGTACATGAACCTTCACATTTCCCCCCCCTTTAATGCATTATAACATCAAATGTAAATACTTATGACTTGTTAGTAATCGTTGAATTGAGGAGACTTCCGGTTATCGCCATGTTTGGACAGAAGTGTGAAAAATCTCTCATGAAAAACCAGTCAATCTGCGCTATAAAGCCATGGAAAACATTTTTGGGATGTGCGAAAGAGGGACCAAGATCATTCTTTTAAGTGGAAAAGCATATTACAAGGTGGCTTTAATTTACTTTTGATTAAAATATTGTTATTTAAAGTGAACCATTGTTTGTTTGTTTTCCCGCGGCACGAACAGCAGCATTTGCCCATTGTCCATTGTTGAATGCGAGCTTGGTTTAGCTGAAAATGTATGAACTACATAAATATGAGAGTAAAAATTTTAGCGACATTGCTAAGTGTTTTGAAAAATTACATTTACACATAAACACAGAGGTTGAGATGTTAAAAGTTAAACAGCAGGAAACAGAGAAACGAATAGACGTAATTGCCAATCAGATCGAGTTTATGAATGGGGAATTACAAGATATACATAGTAAGCACATTCCTGGGTGGGATCATAAATTAGAAAAAGAGTCGAATGAACGCCTAAAATTGGAACTTTGGGGCAGAAAGTGAAATCTTATCATCCGTGGCCTGTCGAGACAAGATGGCGAACCTCCTAAAACCACCCAAACCGTAGTCCGAGTATTCTTAAATACCAAACTTGGATTTGACACTGAACATGTAAAGAATATGCTGTTCACAGCAGTCCACAGGTTACAATCGGGGCAGACAGACAAACGAAATGTGATCATTCGATAGTAAAATCTAATAGAAAGGGACGAGATACTAATGACAGCAACAAAACTACCATCGGGAAGCGAATTCAGCGTCGTGCCGGTCTTCCTCCGATTCTTGCATCCCGCCGAGGAGAATTACTAAGAGAAAAGAGAGCGATGTCCGTTGAAGAGCGTAGAAAGCATAGACTCGTTTATTTGAAAGAATCACCTTTTCTGCAACTGGTGAGAAAGAAGTCCGCTCGCTGAATTAAATACACATTATTGACTTATTGTAAATAAAAATTAACACATTTGACATTTAATATTTGTCTTCCTGTTTGTTTATTTAGTTTTCATTTTTTTTTGTGCTTTATAATATTGTTTTAGCAATAAGAATGTGAGATACCCCCCTTTTTCTGAGTCAGCTGATGTATGCTTACGTTGTAGATGTGGTCGAAGCGTCTTGCATATTTGTAGGCGGGGCTATAATGTGTATTCCAGGTGATCGCGGAACTCCTCTGGGCCCACGGTTGTTTTGTCACTGTACAAAGATGGCTGCCCCCAGTCCTAGCATGTTAATGTGCATTATATTTGTTTTTGGTAGGTTATCCCAGTTGAAAATATAGTCACGTTATATAAAGATAAATCAATGAGAACGTGGGAAACCCAAATTTCTTCATGCAGGCGCTGATAAGTAAGAATAAAGCCATTGAGTTCTACGTGTACAAAAAATAAATAAAACCTAATCACTCATTTAAAAACAGTTACGGTTGAAAATACAGGAGTAAGCTTTCACATAGTCCCACAAATGACCAAGCTGCAAGATGCTTAACTACCAGATATCTACATAGTGAAACAGCATAGATTTTGTAAAAAAGCTACTTCAGTTTTACTGAAGAATGTACATGTCACATGTCATGTGGCCATGTGTAACTGATATGAAAACTAGGCATGATATATTTATTTTAATCAAATTGATGTTATAGGTTGAGTAGCTGCAGTACATACCCGAGGTCACTGATGTTGCAGCTTCTCAACCTTTAGCATTGTTGATTTTGTGATATTCATGTTTTTCCTCCATTCATCCATGCATGTACATGCATTTGATAAAAACTGAAGGGAGAGGGATCTCACATTATTAATCATTTAACAATTCACATGTTTGTAGGCTATAATAATGGAAATAATATATTAAAACAAGTAACCTACGTTCGGTTGTCTTCTCCGAAGTCGGAGGTCCACTATTAAATCGAGTACGTTTTCATCTACCAGTAATTGGTGTTTTCAACAAACACAATCTTCAAAATCACACATTCAAACGTAAGATTTATCTTTACGAACGTGGTGATTATGACTCCTTTCGTCAACAGCTTAACTCTGCCGATTAGGACACGATGTTCGTGACAAGAGACGTTGACACTATTGCACTGTCAATTACTAATATAATAACTGACATTGCAGATAGAACCATACCGAATAAAATCATAACGGTGAGGAAAGATAACCCACCATGGTTAGCTACTAAGCTCAAGTCAGCGATTCGTAAGAAATGTCGTATACATAAAAAGCTAAACGTACAAACTCACAAAGCGACTGGCAAAAGTTTCGAAACTTCAGAAATAAATGTAATAAACTTGTGCTTAATGCAAAGAATGATTACTACAAAAGTATTTCAGATAAACTTTTGTCAGAATCTTGTAACAGTAAAAGTTACTGGACTCTTGTTAGATCACTGATGAATTCAGATTCCCCTGACAATCACTCGATCCCCCCGATACAAGTAGGTGAAAACCTTATTAGTGACATGAAACAGAAAGCTGAAGTGTTTAATAATTACTTCTGTTGTCAAAGTGATCTTAACGATTCTGGTAAACCCCTTCATAATATTCCAAACAGACGGACTACAGGACTAAGTCATATTACTATCACCGAAAATGAAGTAGAAGACATTCTGAAAATACAAGACACAAGTAAAGCTACTGGCCCAGACTTATTAAACCCCAGACTTCTAAAGGAAGCATACAGTATACTTAAATATCCTTTTTGTAGACTATTTAATTTATCTTTGGAACAAGGTAGATTTCCATCAGACTGGAAAAATGCTAATGTGACTCCGGTGTTTAAAAAAGATTCTCCTAGTGACTGTAAAAATTACAGGCCTATTTCATTAATAAGTGTTCTTGGAAAAGTTATGGAACGTTGTGTTTACAAACATATCCATAACTATTTAGTAGAAAACTCTATAATTACATCTCGTCAATCTGGTTTCACTCCTGGTGATTCAGCAATAAATCAACTTATTAATATAACTAATGAATTTGGGAAAGCATTAGACCAAGGGAAAGAAATAAGAGTAATATTCTGCGACATAAGTAAAGCTTTTGACAGAGTTTGGCACAAAGGGTTATTACGAAAATTAGAATCTATAGGAATAAAGGGCACACTTTTGGCTTGGGTTACTAATTACTTATCAAAAAGAAAGCAAAGGGTGGTGATTAACGGCTGTTCCTCGGAGTGGCGTGAAATAAAGGCTGGGGTACCTCAGGGATCAATTCTGGAACCTCTATTGTTCATCCTATTTATAAATGATATTGTCGAGAATATTCATTCCACAATTAAACTGTTTGCAGATGATACCAGTCTTTTTTTTATCGTAGATGACCCATCAGATTCAGCTCGTATCTTAAATGATGATTTGCATAAAATTCATACATAGTCTAGGAACTGGCTTGCAACTTTTAATCCACAGAAGACAGAAATGTTAACAATTTCAAGAAAAGTTCAAAAACCATATCATCCTAGTCTTCAAATGGATAATAGTATTATATTACAGACACAAGACCACAAACATTTTGGGCTTTGTATATCGAATGATGGCTCATGGTCAAAACATATTGACATGATTGTTCAAAAATCTTATAGACGTGTTCATATAATGCGGAAATTTAAATTTATTCTAGATAGGAAAAACCCTTGAGAAAATATATCTTACATTTATTTGACCAATTTTAGAGTATGCTGATGTCATCTGGGATAATAAAACAGTATATCTTGTGAATAAAGTAGAAAGAGTTCAAATGGAGGCCGCCAGAATTATCACCGGGGGAACTAGACTTGCCTCAATTGAGAAATTATATGATGAAACGGGTTGGGAAAAACTGAAAGACAGGAGAGAAACACACAGATTGACTTATTTTTATAAAATGACTCAACACTTGACACCTTCGTACTTATACAATATGGTACCGCAAAATCTTGGAAATATTCAACGCTTCAATTATACCCCCGGTTAGGACAAGAACGGCCTTCTATTCCAATTATGTTTTGCCTGCCACCGTACGCTCATGGAATTTGCTGTCTTCCAATGTGAAGACAAGCCCATCTATTTCCGCCTTCAAAAACTGTTTCCATGATAAAAATAGTAAAAAACCGCCATACTTTTATGCTGGGAAACGTCTCGGTCAAATACAACATGCGCGATTGGGTATGGAATGCTCACTGAATCATCACTTATTTGTTAAAAATATAATTGATTCCCCTAACTCTCAGTGTGGAGCTATTGAAACAACCTCTCAATATTTGTTTCATTGCCATCAATTTGCGGTTGTCCGTCAGCAACACTTATATTTTGTAAATCCAATCTTTACTGAAGAAATTTTACTACATGGTTCGGAAGATTTTAACGATGAACAAAATGAACAACTATTTTTGGCAGTTCAAGCGTACATTTTGAATAGCAGGCGATTCAAAACTGACTTCACCAACTTCTGATTATTATTTGTTTTCTTCTCTATTCTTCCACTTCTGCTTTGCACATAAAATACAATTACAATACGTAAATGTTATCTCCTATGTAATATCTTCAATATTAGAAAGTATATTTTATTATTGTGAAATTTAATGCTATGTATATGTATATTATTGTTGTCTATTTCTTGAGATATATACATTGTGAAAAGTAATGTCGGGAGACGGATTAATATAAGTCTAACGACTTGTTTCCGAATCCTATTGATTTATTCAGATTGATGTTGTAAAGGATATACATGTTTGTTCTTATAAATGTTTGAATTTATTAATAAAATATGTTTATACTAAAACAAGTGAAACAAAATTTACACTTAGGAATCTTGCAGTAAAAAAATTACATATAATTTGGGAGAAACTCTAGGGTGGTTTTTCACATGTTTTATTTTCTAGAAAAATGTTTCAGAAGGGAAGTGAGTTCACAAGGAGGGGAGTTGGTGGGTTGGGGGTTGCTATAAAACTGAAAATAACTTTTATTGTCTACATACATGTACCATATTATACAAATTCAAACATGTTAGTCAAAATATTTATATTATTGTGTAGTTGTTTCTGTTATCTTTGCAGTACAAATTCCTTTTATCTGTGCAATCATTTTATTATTATTATATATAGGTCAAATATAGTTGGTAAAAAAAAAAATAGTGTATTGAGAGATGGCTGCTATAACTATTGGTTCTCTTAATTGCAGGGGTCTGTCAGAGGAAGTTAAACGAAGAGATTTTTTTAATCGGTATCGTAAAAAGTACGATATTATTATATTGACAGACACTCATTGTTCGGTTGATAAGGAAAAACAATGGCACCATGAATGGGGGTATATGGCATACTCTCATACCAGCCGTTCTAGGGGGGGAGGGGGGAGGCAATACTTATGAATAATACTTTTAAATATATTATTCATAAAGAACTAAAAGATACAGAGGGCAATTTTTTCATCTTAGATATGACCATTCAATATTATCGAATTACGCTTGTGGCCTTATATAGCCCGAATGAAGATTCTCCCAATTTTTTTGAAAATATTCAATCTATAGTTTCCGATATACCAAACTCCTCCATTATAATGGTTGGAGACTGGAATGTGGTACAAGATTTTAATTTGGATACTAATAATTATAAGAATAGAAAAAATATTCAAGCACATGATGAAGTCATTGAGATGAAAAACTGCCTGGTCCTTGTAGATATATGGAGAGCTAACAATCCAAATGATAAAAGATATACATGGCGGGGACCCAACTTAAAGCAAAGCCGTATAGATTATTTTCTTTTATCAACAGATTTTGAACCTGATGTGAAAAAGTAGATATAGATACAAGTTATAGATCTGATCATTCTCCAGTGTATCTTACCCTTCAATTTTATAACCAAACTAAAGGAAAAGGTACCTGGAAATTTAATAATAGTCTTCTTCATGACAAAGATTATGTCATAGAAATTAAGAAGTGCAATAATGACACAGTAAATAAGTACTCTCTGCCTGGAACTGAAGACCTGGAAATGTCTGTCGATCCACATATATTCTGGAAAATGTTAAAATGTATGATAAGGGTAAACCTATATCATATGCAAGTTATATAAAAAAGAAAAATCATAAAGTTGAATCCGTTATCCCCTTACCTTTTCATTCTAGCCTTACAATTGACGAGTGCAACAATTAAAAACGACCCCAATATTAATGGAATGAAAATAAACAACTTTGAGTATCTACTGAGTCAATACGCCGATGATTCATCTCTAATTCTAGAGGATGACGAAGACTCTTTAAGAAAGTCACTGTATAGTTTAGAAAAGTTTTCAGAATGTGCTGGTTTGAGGGCTAACTTAGATAAAACAGAAGCGATATAGATTGGCTCAAAAAAATATTCAAAAGATAAATTTGTACCGGAAATAAACCTCAATTGGAATCAGACAGGGAAATTTAAATCATTGGGAATAAGGTTTGATTTATTTAATGATGATAAAACGCTCAGAAATTTTGTAGAAAAAGTAGCAAAAATTAAATCGTTATTGAATTCATGGATCTAAAGGGATTTGACAGTTATGGGGAAAATAATTGTTATTAAATCCCCGGCTCTTTCCATACTTATCCAGTCACTCACTGTTTTACCAAATCCACCAAATAAAATAATATCAGAACTTAAAAATATCTTCTTTAACTGTTTATGGTCTGGGGAACGAGACAAAATTAAATGAAAAGTGATAATTGGCCCATATGAAAATGGTGGTTTGAAAATGTCACACATAGAATCATTTTGCTTTGCCTTAAAGATGACATGGATAAACAAAATTTTGAATCCGCTGATTATATCACCATGGAAAACACTCTTTATTGATCAGTACAATACATTTGGAGCAGATATAATTTGGATGATGAGTTCAGAAGATATTAAATACCTTTCGCCAAATTTCAATTGTTTTTGGAAAGACATTTTTGACCACTGGAGTATTCTTTGTAATGATACAACTGATACACCAGAAGGTATTTTGAGTCAGTCCTTATGGTTAAGCAAAAACTTAATAGTTAATAGTCAAACTTTAATTTATGAAAAATGGTGCCAAGCTGGACTATTTTTTTTATTAATGACCTACTTAATGAGGATGGTGCATTTTTATCCTTACAAGAGCTACATGATACTTATAATATGAGTGTTCATTTCCTAGAGCTCTATACTATCCGTCATATGATACCAAAGTCTTGGTAAAATCTTATTGCTAATACAAAAAAAATCATGCACATTGCAAATGATAACTTTGATTTTGTTAAAAAAAAAATCTTGCCAGTTTTTCTATAAAAAATATTTGTCAATGCATTCGGAACACCCCAAAAAACAACAACTTAAATGGAATGAGGATATGAATATGGAAATTGACAATTGGGATATGCTTTACCAAATACCATTTCAATGTACTAAGAGTAATACATTTATTGTATTCCAGTATAAAATTGCACATAAATATTATGCACACACTCCTTTTTATATAAATATAAACTGAAGGAAACTCATGTGTGTAGTTTCTGTAATAAGACAAAGGAAACCATTCGGCATCTCTTCTGTGACTGCTCAGTTGTTAAAACTGCTCGGTTGGAGATAGCTGAGATGTTCCAGAATAGATGTGACATTTTCATCCCTTTGACTGTTAAGGATATAATACTGGGTTCCACAACAAGTGGTATTCCAATCATTCTCATTAAATATTATATTTATTCATGTCGATTTAATTTTCAGTTGCAAGGAAAACTGGAGCAATCAAAATGGTAAAAAATTATTATAATATTGAAAAGTTATCAGCTTCCTTTTACAGATCACCTGCAATTGGTGATAAAGTAGAGCAGAAATGGCATGCCATTAATAATGTGCTTATATAAGAAAGGGAGACAATTTTTTTTTATTATTTAACAGGGAGGCACACCGTATATGGACAGTGACTTTTTGTGCTTATTCTTGTTATATGTGTAGTATATATAATTATCTTTATTATTAGTTGTCTCTTTATATGATATGGTTTTCTATTATTCTCAAAGCATGATTTAAATATGACCAACCTATTTATTTACCAAGTCATTACTTATTTATCTAAATTCTCCAGATATATTAAATATGTTTGCATTTAATATGTAAATGCTTAGATATCCATAGAAACTTTCTCAACATAATCTATTGTGATTATTTTCAGATGTAGATAGTGTGAATTTTTTGCAAAAATAAAAAAATTACAAAAACAAATCGTTGAATTGAGAACAGCGAGATGTGGAATTCATGTCCGTGACACACTAACTCATTTTAGACTTCATTCACGTTAGTCGTAATTTACAAATTTACTTTAAGGGGCTCGCCCCATAAAGTGTCATTTTACACCTTTCAGAGAGAACAAAATTCAATAAAACATAAATCCTCTTCATAATATATAATGAAGGGAAAAAGAAACGCAGGGTAACGTGGCGTAAAATAACGAAAACTGGACAGACGAGTGGCTTGGTCAGTTTGCACTAAAATCGGTGTCTAAAGTTACTCAACCATGAAGGGTATCATGTGACATAGGGAAAGTGATAAAAAGCAAATAACGCGTGCAGAATAATGATAACAAGTTCGTCAACACATCGTGTCATACCACTTTATACTCTAGAGGTATGCACATCGCTTTCCACTATTTAAAGTTAATTTGAATATCTTGCAATCATGCCACAACTGACGGAAGTTCAGATGAGTCAGGTTATTGCATTGCTAATGCAAGGTCAAAGGCAACAACAAATTGCTTTGCAATTTCGTGTGAATGTTTCCACCATAGAGCGTCTTGTCCGTCGTCTGAGAGATACTGGAAGGGTTGCCGACCGTCCGCTCCGGGAACGTCCACGCGTAAGGACTCAACGTCAAGACAGGGCTATTCGTCTTCCCTACTTGCGTAATCGCCACGTTACTGCCACTGAAACCGCTTTAACTACGGTAGGCAATCATAATTGCCACTGTCACCCAAAAACTGTGAGAAACCGATTGCGCGAGTTTGGTCTGCGAGCTCGTCGACCTTACATTGATTTTCCTTTCACTCGTGCACGTTGTGCGTGTCGTATGGCTTGGTTGGCGGCACCTGGTTCCAACCAACTTCTAATTAGAGAATGGAGACGGGTATTTTTCACAGATGAGTCGCGGTTCACTGTTTTTCGTCCGGATGGTCGACGCCGTGTATACCGACGTCGTGGGGAACGCTTTGCCGACGCGTGCGTTCTTGAGAGGAATAGGTTTGGGGTGGTTCGCCTATGGTCTGGGGAGGCATATTTCACGGGTTAAAGTCGTCATTAATTGTGATAGCCGGTAATTTAACAGGCGTAAGATATAGGGATGAAATCCTCCGGCCAGTTGCAGTTCCATTTGTGCAACAGCATCACCTAATTTTCCAGCAGGATAACGCCCGGCCCCATGTAGCCAGAGTGTGTCAAGATTGTCTCACCAATCATAGCATTAACCCACTCGATTGGCCTTCGTACAGTCCAGATGTGTCCCCAATCGAACAGATGTGTAACGAAATGGGCAGGAGAGTAAGGGGACGTCGGAATGCCACCGTTACTCTCGACCAATTAAGGGCTGCCTTGTTGGAAGAGTGGGATAATATCCCCATGAGAAGGATAAATGCTCTGATGAACTCCATGCACATGAGAATCGGGACTGTAACAGATGCGCGAGGGGGTGCATGCGAGATATTGACGAGTTAATTGATTTCATTTTAACATATTGGGCGGTACTGTTAAATTGGTTTCAATTACACATGAATTATTGATCAAAATCTAATGAAATTTTTAAAACTTGTTGATTAAATTTGTGTTTATCCTTATATATTAATATTGAAAAAACATTCGAATAAATAATATTAAATCACCTAAAATGTTAACCCTGCTTTTCTTTTTCCCTTCGGTATAGATATCTACGATTTTAGGGGACCCACTATCATTAACCATGAAAACAATAATGCCACGCACTAAAGGTAAATGATCAGGCCTATGATGCATTAGTGTTCTTTAAGGGACCCACTACCATATATACCTGGTTCATATAATAAGACAACGCCATTCGTTGTAGAAAATAATGCGAGTCCCCTAAAGTACCTAATAAATATCGTGAACAAAAATGATACATTATATGGTGAGTGTCCGGCTTTCTTTTTTTGAGGATATGTAGAGACCCCTAAACTACACGAAGGCCTGATACCATGATTCACCAAAACAGAAAATGTTACACAATCTACAACAGAGATAATTGTACCGTATTCAACAATTGACGACATACCACAATGTACGACAATGTATATGTATATCAGAGGCAGATCCAGACATTTCCATAACGGGAGTAGGGGGTAGTTTCAGAAGCAATATATTTTAGAAATATCAAAAGATGCCGAGACGTAATTCAAAGGGAAAATTAAAAGACATGGTAAAAAGGAAAAATGACAAGGACGAAACTGGAAATATTCTGTTAAAATACGTTTTTACCAGTCTATAATCTAGCACAAAAAGGGAGACCTGTGTTCTCAGGATCCAACTATGTATCTCTTAGGGGATGGCCATTTGATTCTGTGAGGGATCTGGAAGGGTTTTATTTTTAGAAATACATATTCTGGCCAGGTGATGAGCGAAAATAAGATAAAAATCCTGTCACACAATGAAACAGAACAAAATACAGCATATAGACGACTTGATAATAGATGAAACAATATTAAAAATGTCGCTCGTAAATATCAGAGCTAAGAAAGAATTTCTGCGTAAATAATGTCGGTGTTATGCCATTGTGTTATTCTTGCTAACTAAGACAATGGCCAAATTTTTACACGAATATACCTATAAATTGTGTGGTCTATTTAGCATAGAAAACAAACGAGCAACTTGTTAGACAGGAAGATATTCTTGCAGTTAGGGTGATGTAGCCAAATTTCGACATCGAAAAGTTCGTTGCAAGGAGCTAATAATGCTTTCAAAGTAAAGACATACTGTTTTCTGACAGAAAAAAAGGGGATGCGGTCGTGCCACCTCTCCTTCGTGTGAACCAAGAGTACATCTCCGCTTTGAAATCTGAACGGCTACCACTTTTTTGGTATAAATTGATAATATTTACGGTCTACATTTGGAAGGAAAGATACAAATTTTAGGTCAGATTGAAAAAAATTTGAAATTTTTCAAACGGTCTTATACCAAAACCCGTCATAGCACGGAAATAACTGTTTGATATTTCACCTTTATTAAGAAGACATGCACGATGAACACACGGGAGGATATCCTAGAATCACGGTATTTATTCTTTCATTTTCGTATATGTTTACAAGCGATTTTTTTCAAATTAGTATACTTAACATTTTAACGTAGGCCTTATTAACAGTAAATTTACCGATGTCCAACCACCCTGCCGTTTTGCATTCAAATAAGGGATATGGTATAATTATCTTTGTCCCCATCAAAAAGAAGGCATGATACGAATGACGTCGCGACAGGAGATTTTGAAAGGGGAATAAGCAGGATTGATATTTCCCGCGGTTTTAAAAAAGGTAATTTACCTGAAAATGTCGCACAAACGGCTTGAGGAAATTGAAAATTATTGCGATTTTCTATAAAGGTAATAGCTATCTAACAATGTGTAAATCTGAAAAAAAAAGTTTTCACCTCTGCATTTCACCTTTAATCCTTATATTTTCCACATGTTTCAGATTTGGCCAATTTAGAGCTTGATTTCTCCATATGACGAGGTATATTCGACACAACTTAATTTGAGAAAGGTTTACCATTCTCTTGCGGCATTGTGAGTACGTGTTTTTTCTGCACCAATAAAACTGACCACCAGGAGATAACTGATATATTATTGATAGTGACGACAAACACCAATAATCACACCCCCCTTACAGAACGATTACTTATACAGATCTTAAGAGAGTATAAGATCGTGTCATTGTAATCATAATTGCCCGTGTCAGCGAGTTAAAATGAAGGATAAGAAAGAAATTCAGTATGTTATACTGTATCATAATTGAGCCCTTTTAAATGATATAACTCTGCATACTTATACTTTCATTCTGCATTGACAAATATAGTAGCCTTTCACTGTAACTTAATTTGACTTCATTTCTGGATGCCCTCAACTGACAGGACCCTCTGTGTTGTAGCATCTACACCTTAATCCGATACTTCCTTTTTAATCTACATAACTTTCACGACAGTACATCGATGCACGTGCGTACATATAGGTCGCCTTTGTTTTAATTCTTCAAAAAACAAATACAATGTACATGTAATAAAATATTTCTCAATGTTCTGGTACATCATGGGCCGTCGTGGTCGTGGTCGTATGGTAATTGGATTTACAACTACCTATGCAATCAGTACCTATCACCATGAACGCTGTGAGTTCGAATCCCACTCAAGCAATACAACATTATTTGATAGTGTGTCACTGACTTTTCGGCAGGTTGGTGGATTTACTACGTGTACTCTGGTTTCCTCTACCAATAAAAGTGACCGCCACGATATAGTTGAAATATTGTTGAAAGTGGCGCTAAGCACCATAAGCCAAACAAACCAAACGATCTTTATATCATATTAACGGATGACGACATGCTCTCTTACTTACTTACTTACTGAGCATATGAATCGCAATTCGGGTCATACTTTGTTACAGTACAACTCCAATTACCATTTGTTTTACAGCAGAAACCTTTCAAACAATATAAGTCAGGATTGTATTCATAAGTACACCTTTCATTATAGTAACCTAGAAACAAAAATAACAGAACGTTATGTAGTGGAATGAAACGTTAAATTTTTCTCTGCAAAGATCATAATCGGCAGTGCAAATATAATTTTCGTTTTAGCATATTTTTAACCATGGAATATATGCTGATCAAGAAAAGAAAGTTGCATTTGTGACCTTGACTAATCTAACCTTCTTCTTCTTTATGTATAGTTTACAAAGTTAATTCTCCATGAAGCCTGCCATTGTTGTACATCTGTTTATGATCAAAGCCACACACATTATATGGGAAATCTAATATCTTTAAAGAGATGAGGCAGATATAGGACAACGAAGCAACGATTTTGGACTGTCGATGGAAAGGTATTGAGAGTTGTGTAGGGACTATATGCCTCAGTCAGGTTCTCTTACACCCCTCCCCATCATCGAGAGGGTAATAAGAAGTCGTAAATCAAAGGACAGGCTATAAACGGATTAGATGTCTGAGATATGGATGCGCCATTTTTTTGTTTTTCGAGGGGCAGTACTCCATTACTGAGTTACTACTATTATGATCATTGGGCTTGGTCGGTACCTATACCTTTTGGGGGTGGACTATTATTCCCCGATGGATACATGCCCCCAGTAGTCACTACTTCGAGCACAGACTTGGATTATAAGATATATTCATTATTGAAATTTACAGTCCCGAAATAATGTAATTATTATTAACACTAAGGCTAATATATCGTTTGTTTGTTTGTTTGTTTTTTTTTTAATAAAGACGTTTATCATATCATCATATTAAACGTTGAAATTCAAGTCTATAGTTACACTAAGTGGACATAATTGTTCGTCCCTTGATATTTTCAAAAACAAATTTCAAAACCTTATAAAGAGTTTATTTGTTGACCAATTTTATTGAAATGTTCGCAAAATGTTTTGAAGTTTGTTGTCATCATTTAATTACAATTATTTTAATTTCTAGTTTCCAACTTTCTTTGTTTTAAACACAGTTTTGAATTATTGAAGTTCAAAATTGTTACACTTGTATAGTAGTTTGTCGTGTTCAAATTAAAAGTTGTGTTTAATCGGGAATTAAAAAAAAATCTAATATCATAAAATTATACGCAAATGAAAAAAAAAAAATTCAAAACGTTTTGCTTTTATGAGCGAAAATTTCAGCGAAATTTGTTTAAAACATAACCTCTGTATAATGTTTTTTTTTAATTGTGGTTTTACATGACATATTTAGGGGAAAATTGGAGACGAGTAACAATTATGTCGACTTACTGTATCTCAATGTGGGATAAATCATTTTTCTTTTTAAATAAATCGAAGTCAAATGTCGATCCATGTGTGTTAGTAACATCGTATTACTGAACTAAGCGATCGTCGTGGTCGTGATCGTATGGTAGTTAAATAAATAACTACCTATGTAATCGGTGCACGATCACGGCGGCCATGTTTATTTCGTTTCGATTGGTCTGGAATAGAATTAAAACTTAAAAATGAATAATATTCACATCAAACTGTATGCATTAACTATATATTAAGCATTACCACTTACCAAATGTTTGTATAAAACAGATACATCAAACAAATATTCCATAGGAAGTATATGTACCCATATCGATGTAGTATGCTAGAGACAAATTAACAAACTAAATGTTATAATGTAATGTGAACAACTACGTATGTTCTTTACATGATACGAATGAAATGCAGAAAAAAAATAAATTTGGAAATACCCTAAATAAACCATTATAAAGAGATCATGTGGAATACATGAAGCCAAATCCTATTCTTCCTAGTTGATTTATGACCAGAAATTTAAAACTACTGATGTGAACACGAACTCGAATACCCACCTGCACAGTTTAAACGTGTGGGAAACTCACCCACGGCTGGAGAATGTCAACGGTCAATTATTTACAACCCTCCGTGTCCCCCTAATAAATCTGATAGACACGATATACAAATGTAGCTGAAACTTTAATCAGTAAGAACAGATATGTGCTTAACGTCACTTTCAACAACATGTCAGTTATATATATATATATATATCGTGGCGATCAGTTTTATTGGTGGAGGAAACCGGAATACAAGGAGAAAACCACCTGCAACAATTCACTGACAAACTTTATTACACGTTGTTTCGAATACACCTCGGCTGAACGGGACTCGAAATCACAACGTTAGTGGTGAAAGGCATTGATTGCATAGGTAACTATAAATCCAACTACCGTACGATCATGACCACGACGTTGATTATGAAGTAAATGGGCATGATAGACGATTCATAGTTGCACTTTGACATACATTCAATTTAAGGAACAGCATTTTCATTTCTGGTCTACATTTCACAGTCACAGTAGGGTTTTCAACAATAAGCGAAACTGATTCCCTTTAATGAGTGTGAAACGGACCCCCGAGTGTAGTTGATGGGTACTCTTTACTTCAGTCGATAAACGCTACATCTGGGAATGTTTGCTTTGTAATGTCATTTGATTTCTTTACAAGTGAATACATACAAGATGTATACTATTCACTTACAATCTTTGAATGGGCGAATTATCATTGCTCACTACTGGTGTAGGACAAATTATCAATGCAGGTGCATAGTTATACTCACAAACCAAAAAGTATTTGTGTATTACCAGAGAATACCATCATTTTCCAGAGCTTTTTTTTCAAAATTAATATACACAGAATGGATCTGATAAAAAGCAACTGGCTTGTATTGATCTTATACCGGTTAGAGTTTTTTTTCTATAAACAGTTTGAATAGCAAAGACAGATATCTTTTTAATAACCAACAATATTCTTGATCTACAAAGTAATTATTGAAATGAAACGATTATGTAATTAAAATCAAAGATTGATTGATTTGATTGATTTTTGGTGTTTAACGTCACTTTCAACAATATTTCAACTATATCATGGCGACCAGTTTTAGTGGTGGAGGAAGCCGGAGTACCCGGAGAGAACCACTGACCATGGGCAAGCAACTGGTAAACTTTATCACATGCGCTGCGAGTCGAGTGCACCCTTTTTTGTTATTTACAAATCCGGGAGCGAACCCACGCCGTATTGGTGATAGGCTTGTATGAGTTGCTAGATCGAACGTCCTATCTCATTGAGCCACCAGAGCCCCTAAAAAAATCAAAGATGGTTGTTGTTAGGCTACAATGTAAACTTTTACAAAATCAAAAATGAAGTGTTAAATATTCCTAAAATTTCTCAATGAAACAAATATATAGATACTTACCTATTTATGTGTAATATATATCGTGGGGCATACATCAAAGGAGTAGGAGGTGATCGGAGAGTGGGCCATCTTTTTAGATAGAATTTAAATTGGGAGGGGGAGGGGCAAGGTTTTGCTAGTTGACCGGACAGTGGGTAGTGGAAACATTGTTAGTGGAAATGGCGCGGAAAGTTGTGTGTGGGGGGGGTGNNNGGGGGGGAGGGCAATTATTGTTAGTGGACGGGAACGTGAGGAAGGAGACAAGCTTTCAAAACTGACAAGCAAAAATAAAAACGGCATTAATTTTGTCTTCAAACACCTGTGACCTCTTGATTTATTAGATAATATGTGGCTAGATATTATTTGGTGAAGATAACATCTGGTAATCATTTTTAATACTTAAACAGATACTATTTCAAATTGAAATGTGAAAATGTGACCAACCGTTAATAATAATATTAATAGATCTCAAATGAATTGAATGTTGGATGCGGAAGTTTTTTGTCATTATAATATAGTGAAACTTGGTATTTGTTGCTTCTCTGGTAAGCACGCAACATTAAGGAGAAAGATCAAAAACTGGTTTGCTCGGAATCAGGATAAGTTACATGTCTACACACAGACTGTTGTTTCAGTGAGTTAGAATTTTAAAAACCCAATTAAACGTGTTGGTCTAGTACAGCGTGAACATCATTGTCATTTCATCGAAAGTAACTTGTTCTCGCCAGAGGGCCCGGGTGGCTCAATGAGTTAGGTAGTTGGATTACCTAAAAGCTCAGACAAGCCTATCACCAATACGGCGTGGGTTCGCGCACGGCTTTGTAAATTACAAAAAATGGTGCAGTCGACTCGCAGCCGCAAGTCATAGAGTTTACCAGTTACTTGTCCATGATCGGTGGTTCTCTCTGGATATTCCGGCTTCTTCCACCACTAAAGCCGATCACCATGATATTGCTTTTAGTGGCGCTAAACACCAACAATCAATCATTGTTCTCGCTGAAATGTCGCTGCAAATTTGCTCATATGTCTTTAACCAACAATAAGTCACTCCATTTGAATATACTAAATATAACTATATCTGTAAACATTGACACGGATTGTTTACATACACACGAGATTTTGTCAACTGCTGCACTTGATTACTATTAATCATCTTGTACATATTTATGTGTAGGGATATGGTGTTTTACACCACTTTCAACAATATTTTAGTTGTATCGTGGCGGCAAGTTTTGATGATGGACACTATAGTAACCGGAGAAAGCCACTGACCTGTCACAAGTCAGAGCCAAAATTTATCACATAATGTTGTATCGAGTATTCCTCACTATGAACGAGATTCGAACTCACAACGTTAGAGGTGATAGGCACTGATTGCACTAGTAGTTGTAAAATTAATTGTAATGGCCGTTGTAGGAAATCGTTCACTCGTCATGGGTCACCAACGAACACTCTTAATAGACTCCTGCTCGTTATGATCACATGTATGTGGTCATTCACTCGTGACCGAATTTTTGTAGATTTGTTTGTTATGCGCAATCAGCAGTCATGCTAATTTCGAGAGGGGAAAAAGGGGGGTATTGTACGCAACGGAGGAGAAACATTGTGCTTGTTCTTCTTCGATTTAATGATTCTGATGTACCCTTTGTGTCTTCAAAATCTTCTCTGGCCTGTTTTTCCCCTGTCGATGTTATTTTGGGGGGAGATAGTGGGCAACTGTACTATATACATCAAAAGGTGTTGATGTTAGCTTCAATATTCGTCGTGCTCTCGTCTCAACTTACCGCTCATTGATATGTATATAATGAAGTTTGACGTGCAGCCTATGATCGTAAATAAGTTCATAGCTTCTAGAAAGAAGAGAAAGAAGACAAGTCTATCATGACGATCTGGAAACTTCATATGTATAATGTGTTAGATATAATGCCATTTCGTTCTTAAAATTCTGAATTATTCTCATCGACGGAATAAACTGTACTGTATTGTTCTGATGAGATAAGTCGTGTTTCAAATCCTGCAATGTATTTGATACGGAATATCAAATATGCGCACACTTTAAGTACCACTGAAATCAGAAAAACAAACAGTACAACACCGAACATTATCAGTGATCTCATCTCCTGTTTTCCTCTCTCTGTAATACTTCCTTTGCATTTGTTTGTTTTTATTTTGTAAAATATATTTATTGTACAAGCGGTCATTATTACACAACAGCTGGTCAATATGACTGCTTGTATTATAAGATAGTATAACGGGGAATATTTTAACAAGTTAAATGACTTTGAAGTAACTTCATAGCCTCTCCATTGACCCCCAATATCCAGGCATGAAATAATCATATTCAAGAGTAAAATGTCTTAGAATAGTAATCGCCATTGGTATGATAAAACACAACACACAACACACAACGCTTTTTGATGGTTAAATAATTCATAGATCAAATAGGAAATAAAATGACTATTACTTTCTGCATCACTAAGCAAGATGTAAGAAACACTGAAGTTAGATATAGCGTATCCAACAGTAAATTAACGTTAGAATATAAAGAGCAATACGAATAATATAGTTCCTTGTAACGATTTCCAAATGGAATGTAATGACACTGAAAAACAGGCTCCAATCCGTATGAACAAAAATATGTGAAGCAATCAACCACGGCAAGTCCTTGCATCAGAATAGTAGCAGGTGATTATAATTGTTTACGAAACAAAACAATGAATGCCACAATATTGAATATCACCGATATATAGGATAACACGCACCCAGCAATATAAATGTTTGAAATATGTCCTCATTTGATCTCTGTTGAAGGGAAAAAGACATTGTTGTGGTTAAATCACAATGGAATGTGCATGAGAGAAAAACATCTGATTACATATGACATTAGTATTATTGTAATAGATCGTCGTAAGAAGTATCATCATATGATGACTTAATTACAATAAATATATGATCTATAATACGAATATCAATCTTTGAATAATTTAACAACTTCAAATGTTTCAGAGGATGTTCATTTGTAACCTTGTTGTTTGAGGGGTAATTATTATTATGATTAATAATATTTTCAATTTCTATAATAATCTTCAAATGTATAAATTCCTTTGGTATCTGCTATTTTTGTAGAAATTAATGAGTTTTTATCATTAATGGATTTATATATCTATCTTAGAACTAATCGTGATAAAAGTGGGAGGTTGTTGTTCTAAGTTAAATAAGTAATAGTTCATCTATATCATGAAGAGAACAAGTTATATTCCATGAGATGATAGTGATGCCCGATGTATGCTATTCCCTTGTAGACATGTCACTCCACACTCGGACAGATTATCATGATTCTTAGACAGCAAGTCTTAACGCTTACTGTTATACCCTTGTAGACATGTCACTCCACACTCTGACAGATTATCCTGATTCCTAGACAACAAGTCTTAACTCTTACTGTTATACCCTTGTAGGCATGTCACTCCACACTCTGACATACTATGCTGATTCTTAGACAGCAAGTCTTAACTGTTACTGTTATACCCTTGTAGGCATGTCACTCCACACTCTGACAGATTATCCTGATTCTTAGACAGCAAGTCTTAACTCTTACTGTTATACCCTTTTAGGCATGTCACTCCACACTCTGACAGATTATCTTGATTCTTAGACAGCAAGTCTTAACTCTTACTGTTATACCCTTGTAGGCATGTCACTCCACACTCTGACATACTATCCTGATTCTTAGACAGCAAGTCTTAACTCTTACTGTTATACCCTTGAAGGCATGTCACTCCACACTCTGACAGATTATCCTGATTCTTAGAAAGCAAGTCTTAACTCTTACTGTTATACCCTTGTAGGCATGTCACTCCACACTCTGACAGATTATCCTGATTCTTAGACAGCAAGTCTTAACTCTTACTGTTATACCCTTGTAGACATGTCACTCCACACCCTGACAGATTATCCTGATTCCTAGACAACAAGTCTTAACGCTTACTACTGCTACCCGTGTAGACATGTCACTCCACACTCTGACAGATTATCCTGATTCCTAGACAACAAGTCTTAACGCTTACTACTGCTACCCTTGTAGGCATGTCACTCCACACTCTGACATATTATCCTGATGCCTAGACAACAAATCTTTACTTTTATTACTGCTACCCGTGTAGACATGTCACTCCACACTCTGACAGATTATCCTGATTCCTAGACAACAAGTCTTAACGCTTACTACTGCTACCCGTGTAGACATGTCACTCCACACTCTGACAGATTATCCTGATGCCTAGACAACAAATCTTTACTTTTATTACTGCTACCCTTGTAGACATGTCACTCCACACTCTGACAGATTATCCTGATTCCTAGACAACAAGTCTTAATGCTTACTACTGCTACCCGTGTAGACATGTCACTCCACACTCTGACAAATTATCCTGATGCCTAGACAACAAATCTTTACTTTTATTACTGCTACCCTTGTAGACATGTCACTCCACACTCTGACATATTATCCTGATTTCTAGACAACAAGTCTTTACTCTTACTACTGCTTCCCTTGTAGACATGTCACTCCACACTCTGACAGATTATCCTGATTCGTAGACATTCTATATTTTTTTTAAGTTATGGAAGTTCTTAAGGATTTGACTGAGTATGGGGAACGCTTAGGCTATAAAGGTAAAGAACTGCAGGATTTTGTAAAGAATGAACAAGATGGGCTACGAGAGGAGGGATTATTATAGCGTGATGTAGAGAAAGATCAGATAGAGAAAGAAAGATTGAGAATGGAACATGAGTTACATTTAAAGCAAATTGACCACAAACATCAGTTAGAAATGTTGCATGCTAAAAAAAAGCGGGGATAGTAATGTGGATTTTCAAGAAAAGGTCCAGGGACCCAAATTACCTCCCTATGAGGAAAAAACCGACGATATAGATTCGTATGTCTTCCATTGGTACATGCTGTTATGCCTGTAGTTAAGGGAATGTTGGGTGATGGGGAAGTGTCTGTGTTAAGGGATACTGGTTGTAGTGGTGTTGTAGTTAGAAAGAGTTTAGTTGATAGTGAACATATTTCTGACGAATATCAGGATTGTGTGATGGCTGACGGATCTAAAGTAAGAGTGTCTGTAGCAAGTGTGGCTATTGATACCCCTTATTATAGTGGTAGAGTAAAGGCTTGGTGTATGGATAACCCTGTATATGATGTAATAGTGGGGAACATTGATGGAGCTAGAGAGCCCAATAACCCAGATCCTGATTACATGATTAATGTTGTAACTAGGCAACAAGCTAGACTGTTAAGTAAACCGTATCCAAAATTAATTGTGCCAAAAGGTATCGTCGATATTAATGTCGATGATATTAATAGGGAGCAACAGTCGGATACTACTTTTATTAAAATACGGGGGAAAGTGAGTGCAGGGACAGTGTATGAAAAGGCTGATAGAGGTACAGTCAAGTTTTTCAAAAAGAAGAGTTTAATATTTAGAGAGTTGCAATCCCCGAAGATAGAAAAGGGTAAAATTTTCGGAAGTTAGTTGTTCCGGAAAAGTATAGGAGGGATGTTATGAGAGTTGCTCATGAGTCATTAATGGCAGGACATTTAGCAACTAAACGTACAGTCAGTAGAGTTATGACAGAATTATTTTAGCCGGGAACTACGTCAGACTTAAAAAGGTTTTGTAGGTCTTGTGATATATGCCAGAGGACTGCGCCGAAGGGTAGGCATATCCGGGCTCCGTTAGGCAAGATGCCTATAGTTGACATTCCTTTCCGCAGGGTGGCGGTTGACATAGTGGGTCCTTTAGTCCCTATTACAGACACAGTTTAATAGGTATGTGTCAACCTTAGTTGACTATGCAACTAGGTATCCTGAGGCGGTAGCGTTGCCGTTTATTGAAACTGAAAGGGTAGCTGAAGCCCTTATTGAGGTGTTTTGTCGAGTGGCATTTCCACGGGAGATTTCGACAGACCGAGGGGCCCAGTTCACTGAAATGAGTCGATTGATTTCGTTATGACAGTTAACGACAACACCATACCATCCCATGTGTAACGGTTTGGTTGAAAGGTTCAACGGAACTTTGAAACTTGTATTAAAACGGTTATGTGCAGAACGTCCAAAAGATTGGGACAGGTATCTAGGCCCTGCATTGTTTGCTAATAGGGGGGTACCACAGGAAAGTTCTCGTTTTTCGCCATTCGAATTGGTATATGGTTGGTCAGTAAGGGGTCCAATGACTATATTAAAGGAATTATGGTCCAAGGAAATATCTGACCCTGAGTTAAGGTCTACTTATGAATATGTTATTAATTTAAGGGATAGGTTAGAGTCTACATGTGAACTGGTTAGGGAAAATTTAGAACACGCTTCACGTAAGCAAACTAGGGTTTATAGTAGAAGGTCCGGTAAACGGAAGTTAAAACCAGGTCAAAAAGTCTTAGTCCTATTACCCACAAAGGCCAATAAATTGTTGATGCATTGGAAGGGTCCATATAATATAGTAGAACTCGTTGGTGATTTAGATTATAGGATCAGTGTGAAGGGTAAACCTAAATTGTTCCATGTAAGCATGTTGAAACTGTATGTGGAGAGAGATCGTGGTTCAGTCGGTGTCATTGGACAATTAAGTGACAACACTGATTTAGACATAGTTGATATAAACACAGTAGGTACGTGTGCATC